>NTHP01000230.1:435774-451149 GCA_003416845.1 Oplegnathus fasciatus | reverse complement strand
CCTTTTTTTGTTTCCCTGGTGAACTACACTTTTCCGGGTGTCATCTTGTTATTGACAGAGAACTAACATCTAACTTTCTCTGTCTCAAAGCGTGTGTGCATATGTGTGTGTGTGTGTGTGTAGCTGTCATTTTAGACAGATAAGGGATAGACTTGTGAATTTGATGACAGTTACACACCAGAGAGAAAGAAAAAGGCTGAAGGACAGTGACTGAAAATGCATTATGCTGAAACATTAGCGCATCAATTCAGTGAAATGAGAGTTGTGATGGAAACAATCACATCAATAATGAAGTGTAGCAACACATCTTATTTATACTATTCCGTCTAGATCACTAACTGTTAGCGTTATCATCAAATCATCAAATTTAGCTGAGCTGAAGTTGCTGAGCCTCTTGGTGAAAGCTAGACAGATAAGGGATAGACTAGTGAGATTGATGACAGTTACACACCAGAGAGAAAGAAAAAGGCTGAAGGATGGTGACTGAAAATGTATTTATTGAATCTATCAACCAACATTATTCTAATCAGTATTTACTGAACCATAGTTAATACTTAGTGGTTTATGTATCTGTATTTATATTATATGTACTGTGTATGTTACTGAATGTAAACCGCTTTGAGTATTATTAATTTTTGAAAACCAGGCCTATAAATCACCTTTAAATGGAGTTGTATCGAGTTGAATTGGGCAGAGACAGTGATGTATGTATGTATGTATGTATGTAGAGCAAGGGAACAGGAGAGGAAATAACAAAGAGAAAGAGTTTGTCCTCATGTCGACTGTCTATTTTCTTTCAGTAAACGAGGCGACGTGTACAAGAGTGATAGTTGTCCCGCAAACAAACAAAACAAAACGTCACAAATATGATGGAAACTCTCTTGTTTACACATTTCATTTCCTCTCCCCCTCTGTGTCTCTCTGTCATTCTGTCTTTTCAAAAATCCTCATGCTCTTGGCCTACTTTCCTAAAAAACACTTTGGCACTAAAAATTGCATCCTCGCTCCACTCCATGACATGTAAGGAAACGGGTGATGTTCCCCCACTGGTGGTTTGACTGGAAGAATACCACTGGGAGCTGAACATCAAGGACTGGAGGACTGAGAGAGAGAGAGAGAGAGAGGCAAATGTCTAACATGACAGATCTTTTTTAACAGTGCTATATCTGCCTAAAGGGGCTGCTTTCATCATTAACACCTACAATGCTTTTGCTATCAGCATATTCACAGGGTAGACAAAATAACATGGAGTACCCAAATCACCATTGCAAACACTGCTACAAAGGTGGGTCACTTTTAAAGCTAATACATGCTGTTAACTGGCAATAATAGAGTATGACTCCAGATTTAAAGTCCTTTTTCACAAGGTTATTTTGTCTATATATCCAGTAGTCCTTCCAATTTTAAAGGGTCAGTTGACCCAAATAACTACAAAACATATTTTCCCACTTACAAAACCATAAATTTGATTGCATTTATGGCGCACTGAAATTAAACAGCAATGTGTCATTCCAGAAACAATATCCCAGTTACTCTGGATAGTCCACAATCTCCATTGTTAACAGTTTACAGTGTTTTTGGTAGAAACAAAATCCCAATAAAAAGTGTTTTAAAATGTCAGTTGTTATAGCTTTGAGTGCCACTGACCTTTTAAAGCTACTTTTGATTACTATTTTATAAGTATTGGCTTTTTAGATTGACAAGTATTGTAATTGATGTTTGCAGGATATAATAAAGCACTTACCTTAAATAAAGACCCTTCAGACTAAAGGGAAGAAAGAAAGAACGGAAAGAGATACAATTCTTGTGTTTATAATGAATGGAAATTACAAAAAAAAAACATCTTGTTGCTGTACTGTAAGGAAAAACCCTGCAATTTTGTTTCATCCTGTTTCTGTCCACATGCTGAGCTTTTTTTTGTTTTGTTTTTTTGGGTACATGCAGAGTTAAAGACAAAGAAGCAATTATCAATAAAATTCATTTTATTTGTTAAAAGATTTTTTTTTAAAGTTACCCAAGACCTAACCTGGCCTCAAGCTGGATTTATATTCTTACTTACTCCGTACCTATTGCGGCCACGTGCATAGGCTCTGCAGCATATTCGGAAATTTAACCGGCTTGAAGAGCAGAACCAACATAGTGTCGAACTGAAAGTTTTTCCCTCCTTGTTTTTCTTTTTCTTTCTCACTGTTTTTGGAGATTGGAAATAAATGGCTGCCTGTTTTCCTCAAGCCTTGAGGCCAGCGATAGGTTTCGTCCCCTTCACCCTTTTGTCACCTCCATGCTACCTTTTGTTGCAACAATTACCATGCCACACCTTATCTGCAAGCACCATGCAGCACATATGTTTAATGTATCTCAATCAATTTCCCATAGACTGATCAAAGATAGCATTATACACCTGTACATTTAGAGACAACTGTGAAATATTTCTTCCCCCCATACTATAATCCTTTATCTGATGAGACAGTCATAGGACGAGAAATAGAAAGAAAAGCTGCATTTTTCCTGGTTTTAAAATCTTACTTCAACTCCCTTTTTTCAAAATCTCAGTCTTATCTGGTAAAGAGAATGATTACAGGTCTTGGGGCTGAAATGAGTCTTTCTTGCTGCCGTTTGGCCGGTGCTTGCATCATCAGGTGTAGGATTTTGGGTGGTGAAAAGAGCCTGCCTACAAGATACAGAGAGTATTGACAAGTGCAGTGGAGTATAAAGGCATGTCATAATATGACAAAAGCATAGAGATAAGGTTGAAAAACTGTGAAGTGGTTCCTTAAATGATGAGAAGAGGCGGCAGAATCCTTCATGTGTCCTTGGTAAATCATTTGATCCAAAGTGCCATGCTAACATGTACTGTTAGCACACTATTTCAGATATAAAAGGGAACGTGAACTTAAACACACAAATACACCGATACAGTTATCAAAAGGAAATTAAAATGACTAGACTGAAAACTGAAACTCAGACAACAGTGCAGCAGGTCCTTCGAGTCAACCCCTCCCAACTTCAGTTTTATGAGAAAAGCATTAGAAAGGAGGCTGAGTTGCCATTTTGTTTGATAATTCTTTCGTTTCTTTTGTTGCTCTTCAGTTGAATTCCTCTTGTCAAACTGTATTCTTAAACATCTACAGGCCGCCTAAATATTGTGCAAAATGTTTTGATGAATTTGCTGAACCGCTGTCTATCATCTGCATTGACTTTGATTGTGACAACCTCCAGGACAGCAGCGGTAAAGAACTGAGTTGTATTCTGGATAACTATGGACTGACTCAGCATGTGACGGCGCCGACACACAATAAGGGGCGCACTCCGGACTTAATCATCTCCGAGGGTCTTGGTGGCTGATGTTGCTCTTTGAGATGACAATCTCTGTGCATACAAATGTTCAAACAGAAGTAATCACAAAACAGTATATCACTGAAAACACCAATGAATTATTCCTTCAGGCTTTCTCTTCCACACCTGCCCCTGCTTGGGTCTCAGCCAATGAACTTAATAATTTCAGTTCTAAAATTACATTATTATTGATGCCATAAAGGAAGTCCAGTAAGAAGAAAGCAAAATGGAGAAATGCCTCAGAAAGCTGAACACAGGTGGCAAGAACCGCAGTATCAACTATTTTTCAAAATGTTTTTTTTTTTTAACTGCATGGCATCAGATCTCCTACACATAGTCAATACTTCTCTACTCTCCACAGGCCCTGAAAACTGCAGTTATCAAGCCAATCTTAAAAAAGAACAAGCTACACAACTCACTAATGAACAAGTACGGGCCCATATCAAACTTCCGAAGTAAAAAAAGCTGTTTTTCAACAATTGATCACCTTATTGGCCCTAAACAACTGTTTTGATGATTTCCAGTCAGGACTTTGACCAAACCACAGCACTGAGACTGCTCTTGTTTAGTTCTTGAATGACAAACAGATTAAACAGATTGTGGAGAAGTTTCAGTCTTAGTATTATTAGATCTCAGTGCTGAATTGGAGCACAATACACTGTATATGTATATTGTCTTTCTATATTGCCTTGTGTTTCTTTTCTCAGCGTTTTTTTACGTCTTATGTAAAGCACTTTGAATTGCTTTGGTGTTGAAAGGTGCTAAGAAAATAAACGAGCCTTGCCTTGCCTAGATTCTACTCCATGAATCCAAGGTTAAACTTATTATTACAAGGAACTGAGTGGGCAAATACGTTTGTAAGTGTTTTCACTTTGAAACTATTTGCATTTAACATGCATTTCATCCATATCTTAAACACTTTTTACATGCAAAACTCTGCTAAATTCTTACATAATTAGAGAGAAGATGAACAGTGTTTCCATGCTTATTATTGCACAAGCCAATCACTAAATAAATCCAGCATGTGTTTTCAGTCATGATTCATTAGTCGCGCTGCAACACATTTGTTAATCGCCTCACCATCACATAAAAGGCTGTTAGAAAAGCTTTATGTAAATGTCAGTCCGTAAATTTCAGCACAGTGATCAAAATGGTTTAATGGTTTTACAGACTTCCCCACTGTGTTGTTGCATCAGAAGCACCATTTATTTCTGGTGAAAAGCTGTGTTTCTTTAGCTGTACCTCATCCTTAGCAGTTCTTGTGCATTTGGGTCAAACATACTGGGATTATATATCAAATTCAATGTATACACTTGAGCAGATGTATTGAAATATC
Organism: Oplegnathus fasciatus; assembly: GCA_003416845.1. Lineage (NCBI taxonomy): Eukaryota > Metazoa > Chordata > Actinopteri > Centrarchiformes > Oplegnathidae > Oplegnathus > Oplegnathus fasciatus. The sequence goes on along the minus strand of NTHP01000230.1, from coordinate 446,477 downwards.
TAATATCATGCATGTGATTGGAGGACCTATCACGCCGTTACGTTTGTATTCCACTCAGGAAATGGAAGCTAGCAAGTTAGGATAATTAGCTTCCACTTTCCAAGTGGCGAGCCTACATTGGTAACGTTAGCATGGACTCCCACTAAGTGTTTTGTCCCACATTATACTCAGGAGGGGGGTCAAGCTAGCGTTAGCTGTCTCTCTTTCATGGGTCCAGTTGTGCTGATCAAAAAATGATCAGACTGTCCTCCCAAGAGAAATAAAAGCATCAATCCATTCAGCTTGTGCCCCAAAACTGCATATGTTTATGTTCATGCGACAAAGCCCTCTAGCGACCGATGTAATGATGACGGGAGAAAATGGTCGGGGTGCATGGATGTGTCGACAAAACTGTTTCCAACTGACAGTGAACGTTGGTTTCTTTTCATGACTGCAATCATTCCCAAACTTTAGCCAAGTGTTTTGAAGGCACAGACAAATGATGTCACCCTGCCAATAGGGGCATCAGATCAGAAAACACTTATATGTGTTGTTCTGGAGGGCGCAGACAAACAACACATTTTGTCCTTTAATTTGGAGGACTTGTTGCAAAACTGGCAGCAACAGGTAGTCCTCCATAAGTAACACTTGGCAAGTTACACCATGATTTGAGGAACGACACGGAGTACCACAGGGAGTGTTCAAACAGATGGGACTAAGCAATCACTAACATCAGTCTGATATAGATTTGCCAGTGATCTCCATAGGCAGCAATAAAGCTCTGTGCCACCGATGTATTTCTTTTTTTTCTCAGCTAAAATTACACAGAACACAACAGAGAGACCGAAACCATCTTACAATAACCCCCAGGTAAAAATGTTTCTTCTCGCAGTGAAGTTGTATAATGACAACATGCCTTAAAGATGTTGTGGCCCAGGATGCACCATCCCCAAGAGGAAAAGATCTCTGGTCTGCTGGCTACGAAATTCCAAAACAGAGCCCGAGAGAAGACTGTCTTGTCTGGCTGCCTCCGGCAAACTGTGGGTGCCCTGCTTCAACACAACAAACAATTTAGAACTGATCAGACTTGCATATGGATGATTTGGTGTTTGTTTCTGTGTCTAAAAAGCAGAACTCTCCAGCTTTCCCTTATGCTGTCAGTTAGAAGTTTACTAAGTGAGTTATATCTCTATAGCTCTCCACCTATCCTTGGCTTCGTATGCTTCTGACAAGCTGTAATTGAGGATAATGAAGTGAAAATTGTAAATATATGTCCTAGTTTTGCTAAAGTATGTTTAGCCTACAAAATTAAGGAATCACAGTTTGAATTAAGAATCAACACTGGTCTGATTGCAGCTAAAGTCTGCCTCTACTGTTGCTATATGTACTTAATTCTGGTAAGCTATAGTATATTATTTGGACCACTTAGTATTAATGAAGAATTACAGATTACATGGAGAATAGATAAATAAAGAGCATATGACTGCTCAGTCCAGTTGGTCTTATTTATTTCATCAAAGTCTACAAATAAAACCAGAAATAAACCCAATGCTGTGATGCTGGTGGCTGATTTGACACAGTGGGTTTTGTTTTGTATTCTACATTATTTTAAATTTGAAGTAAAATCCTGATGCAATCAGAGCACTTTGCGCTCTGAAAATGTTGTGAAAATGGAGTCATGGCAAACAAAGAAAAAACGCCTAACTCTCCCATGACCCCGGTTAAAAAAAACGTCATTTCAGTTTTTACCAGCTTGAATTGTTACGACACACAGATCCGGAGAGATGGGACATTAACCCCTACTGTGTGCATGTGCGTGTGAATACTTTTGTGAGACTATACAATGCTCGTTTACATGTGTGTGTCTACCAGTTTGTGTGTGTGTGTGTGTGTGTGTGTAAATAGACAAAGATCCCTGAGGACAAATGATGAGGAGATGATATCTTGTGAAGTGTGCCCTTTAAAAATAGCAGGGTCGCTGTCAACATTACTCGGCTCTGGATGAGCTCTCTGTTTCTGTGTGTGTGTTTGTGTGTGCCACCATGATCTATGTCTGCATTTGTGTGTGTGTGTGTTAGCAAGCACATGCGTTCCTCCACTGTATTTGTCTGAGTTTTTTCTGCGTGCGTGCAGGCAGGTAAACAGCTATTAGGATCTGTCATCATGCATGACTGAGCTCTACATGGCCTGTGTGTCTTTGTGTGTGTGTGCTAATAAAGGTGTGTGTCCGCAAAGAGGTATAAGGTGCATTTAACCAGAGCTCCTGTGACTGATGTACATGGTAATGTGAAATACCGCCTCAGGGTGGCACAGACAGAGAGAAAGAGAGAGGAAGATAGGGGGTTGGGGGGTAATAAAAGAGGAAGATGATGAAACAGAGGAGCAGTAGAAAATATATAAAGCTAATATAAGCATTTTCATTTACAGTATATAATATATTATTTAATGCGCCTCCTCTATAATCTGATCTCCTCACCTTTTCTTTCACATTGCATCTGTTACTTAGGTACATTACAATACTTATATAATACTTATAATTGTAAATCATTGCAATAAAGATATTTGAATTACCATTTCACTGTTGTCAAATGAAAGTCTTTGTAAAGACATGTTGTTGTACTAACCTAATATTCAGACTGAATTACCATTTCATTACCAACTCTTTATTTTGTGTGGCATAGTGTTTGTGTTTACCACATTTTGAGGATGATTTTGATCTCACATGTACTGACTGATGTATTCAACTGCTCTAATATAATTTTCTCAGTATGCTTAAAGCGAAGGGCTTTTCAGAACATCTTACAATGTCTGAGAATCCCTCCTTAATCTTAAAATGGGGGGTTGAGGTTCTGACAATTTTTTTAACTGTCTGAAACAGGCTATTCGACAATAGCAGTGATTGGCAAGGTGTGTGGAGGTGGGAAAGTATGTTCACTGTATGAAAAAGCGCAGCCCCCTCATTCATTTGAGTGATGCCACTGCGTTGACTCAGTAGGGTGCAGAGACAAAGGGCAGTGGGGGAAAAAAACACAGGTGTCTGGCAAGAAAAGTTGAAGCTGGCTGAACTTTTGCTGTAACACAACACAGTGTCATCCAGCAAGGCAATGTGTTGGCCAATCACACACACACACCCTGACAAGCACACATTCCTGGTAGATTACTTTGTAATGTGAACATCATATTTTTACTGTTTAAAGATAAAATGATTGCTGCCATGACAGCTTTCCAGAACAGCAAAATCCTGTCTGTGAGTATTGTAAACCGCTGTGCAATATTTTGGTCTGATAAACCTTCAAACTCATGGATCCTAATTAATCGTCCCACCGGTACCTGACCCCTTACCTTTTGAAAAGGGGATAATCCACAACAAGGTGTTATGAAAAAGGAAATGAACAGAAGGTAAAGTCAAAGATTGCCACGTCAGGCTGTGTTTAAAAAAGTTTAAGGGTTTTTCACAGCAGCTATTTTGACACATCATAAGATGAAATGCACAGGTGTAATTAATAACACTGATGATGGCTGCATTTCATTTAGATGATCCACTTCCAGTGCCCTGGTATTATTCATGCTTGTAAGTTGCACCTGTGTTTTACATGCTGTGAACATTTGAGAAGTGGAAGCTACAAGTTATTGCTTTACCTTGATGACACTCTTTTTTTGATATAATCCAAATGGCTTGGAAAACTCTGCACTGAAGAAATTTGACCTGATGGTGGCGCTAGATGGAAATTAAGTTAAGGGATCAGCAAAATTATTACAATTTATCCTGAGGGGAAAATGAATCAAGCCATTGAATTGTTGTTGTGAGATTGCACGAAAAACCTCAACCACACGGTAGCGCTAGAGGAAAAGTCAGGGGATCGCCAAAGTCATTAGGCTTCATCCTCTGGGGACCATGAATGTGTGTACAAACTTTCACAGCAATCCATCTAATAGTTGTTGAGTCTAGACCAAAGTGGTAGACCAATGGACCAACACTTGTCATCCACGCCCCTAGCAAGACTACAAATCTGGTTGTATTCTACTCAGGCAGATAAAATGCAGTTTAAAAGGCAGTTTTAAGATTTGATTAGAAAGGAGTACAGTAGGTGTAGAACATTGGAGAGAAATGAGTAAAGAAGTAAGGAGGAGAGGTGAGAGGAGGAGGGAGGGGCTGAAGGATAGAGGAAACTCTCCGTTACACACATGCACAGAGAATTTATATGCAACACTCCCATTAAAATCCAGAGATAATGACCTACAAATTTCTCCCAAACGGACTCTCCACCCTGCTGCCTCGTCTTGTTTCACTCCCCCGTCTCTCCTTGTCTCTCCCACCTGTCCGTCTGTCTCTTATTGCTCCTGTCTTTCATCACTCCCTCCGCTCTGTGGCCAAAATCAGAGGTTGAATCAATGACGAGATGTCTGAGGGTATATCTGTGTGTCTTTGGGTGTGTATGTGTGTATATCTAAGATCTGAGTGGGAGAAAATGTGTGTGTGCCATTTGCACATTGTGAAAAGAAATCTGTGCGTATGTGTATTTCTTCCTCATTATGGAGAGATTTTGTGATTGTGTGGTTTAATGTGCTCTGCCTAGCTCTCATCTCAGTATTTCATATATCAAAAAGTGTGAAAAAAAACACATTTACAAGTGTGTGTGTGTGCGTGCATGTGTTTGTGTGTGTTTCCTTGAGGATGCTAACTAGTGGATGCTAAATAATGCAGCGTTCTGCCGAATGCCTCTCCTCCCCAACAACATCCCCATTAGTGATTCGGGGTTTGAAAATGTTAATGCTTTTAACACAGTCACTCCTCATTCACATCAAACCGGAGAAAATAGCAGGACTGGAGAGGCTCGCGCATACAGTATACACAGACATGGACAGAGGCAGAACCAGATAGACAGCCTTGTACCAAACCACAGTACATATACAGAGAGACACAGACATGCAAAGATACTCAGAGAAACATAAAAACTGACACATACATGCCAGACGCACAGCTGGCTTATATGTCAGTTTCTTCCTGACTGCTGCGGGCCTCATCAACAAGGCCCAGGACCCCCACTGACACTAACTCTTATACCCCCCACAGTCACTACATGTTACATTAATGTAAAGTCTACGCACCTGACTCAATGCGTTACATTAACGCACATTTTTTTGGATTGCTATCGTGCACATTGCACATATTCTTTCGTGAACTTTCCCTGCATGGTCAATATTTTGCACATTCCTGCACAAACTGTACGGCTCTTTCATTAAAGAAAAACTGTTATATTGTACATATTTTTATAATATGTCAATTTTCTACTTTATATTTATGCTTCTTGACTTGCAGTAATTGTTTTTTATTTTTCTTTACATATACTTACTGTGTTTATTGTTGTGCAGCAAAACACCAAGACAAATTCTTTGTATGTGAAAACCTACTTGTATGCAATAAACTAGATTCTGATTCTGATCTGATTCTGATTCAGAAAGATGTTTAGAAGCACAGGGCTTTTGATCTTCTTTGTTATTATTCAGCAGTCTGTACTGTCTAATCAAATGGTCTCAGCTGTTTTCTGATGTATGTGTCTGTTGTGCCATTTTTATTATCTGTAACTTCTGCCACCATTTTTGCCAGGAGTATCTCAAAAAAGAGAGAATTTCTTGGTAAAATAAATGTTAAATAGAAATAAAATAAACTAACTGGAAGGTCTTCAAATTTAAGCTAAAGAAGCAGTTTGGCCAATTCCCTAAGCAGTGTAACTCCACTGTTGGGGAGGAAGCAGACAACCATGTGCTTCCTTTGATACACACAATGTCATCAGCCACCTCTCTTCACCTGCCACTGTGTAGGTTGCCCAAGAGATCATGACATGAGTGGCTGTCCAAGATCCCACTGACCTGTAGTAGGCAATAGAGCAGTAACAATGATCCCTCACTGACTTCCCACCCTGCCAATGAATCAGATATGGCGGTGAATCTGCTGGATGACTTTACTACACCAAAACAAAAAGAGGGAACTGTTCTTCTAGTGCAAATGGAGAAAAGACCATGGATGCATTAAGAGAGCTAGATTTGACACAGCGAGCGAGTCTTGCTGCTAATTTGTCCAAGTGGCCAACTACGGTACTGCAACAGAAAAATCACCTGTGGCCGAAAAAAACATTTTCCCCATAGACCTCCATTGTAACAGAGACGTCTGTAAAACTGTTAACAAGACACCTTGAATTACAAACAAGGTCAATTATTTCTCTGGATGGATTTAAAAATCATGAGGGATTGCCAAGAAAAACTACTTTTATGTGCGTGTCCTTTCATCATAAGTCTATGGGTCAAGCATCTATGGGACACTAACGCACATGTAAATGGCTACATTAAGCTACATTTCCAGTGGGCCACACAATTCAGAAGCAAACCACGGGGAGAAATGAGCTTTTTTTGGCATTTGTACAGTATGAGTAATATTCATTGGAAAGAATGGCCGCCTTCTTGGATTCCGGTATCAGCTCCCATAAATAATCCAGTCCCTTTTCCCTAAGGTTTTCCTAATGAAAACATCGTCTGTGTAACAAAAAAACCACTGGGTTTATGAGAAATGTGGTCATGAAATCAAAAGTACTAACAAGGGTGTCAGATGCCAATCATCACCATCCACCACGGTGGCCTTTGTTTACAGTAATTTTATCAATTTATTGTTTTAATCGAATATAGAGATGTTTAAAAATTCTTTACATGGCACTTGCAACATCTTACAGCTGCGCCAGTGAGCAACGCAGCTCAACACTTTGTTTACAGGCAAAGGGAGTGATGCTCGACTTCTAAAATGAGGCAATAGAAAACCAACTCACATTGCAGCATAGAGCATTAAAATGCAGAACCGTGAAACTGGCATTCGTTTTATTCCCCCTTGTTTGAATTTTGGGCAGCGCTCAGCAAACAAGGTGAAAAGAATGAGCTCCCGATTTAACATTTTTTTAAAAAGTGACAGAGGAAGACTTTATCTTTTGAAATGACTGAATTCAAATGAACTCACAGTGCAACAGAAAATGTGTTCAGTTTAAACTGCCTGAGGCAGAAAGGGAGAAATAAACATGCTCTGCACGCTTCCTTTTGTTATTCCTCCCTCCCTTTTGGTTTGAAAATGGAGCATCTTTAGAGGAATTCTACATCTGTGTGACATTTCAGATTTATAGAGAAAACAATGTATATAAGGTATGTTTTTATTGTTTAAGATACAGTATTTTGCTGTCCACACTATTACTTATTTCTTATTTATGTATTCTCTTTTTCATCATTTGTCTACAGGCACAGGAATATTGTAGTTTTGGCTATCGAGGAACCATATTGCGCTGTTGGGTTCACTGTATGTCCCTCTGGATTAGAACGTCTGCTAAATTAAAAGGTAAAGCTGTAATTTATTTCACTTTCAAGGTCACCATACTGTGAGATTTTCTTTGACACCCAGTCATGCAGCTGTGATACGGAGAGCATCAAGGTTAAACTGTTTTGATGTTTTCAGTAGGTGATCTCCCTCTCTCCCTCTCGCTGATGATGCAACCTCTCCTCACTCCTTGCCAAATGGTGCTAACTAGTGCCCAGACTCTAGGACCGTCTCCCACGTGCCTTTTCTTGTTTTCTCTTCTTTATTGGTGTTTTTTTCCCCCCTGAATGCGATTCAAATGCCCTCCCTAGAAGCACGCCGAGCGCCGAGCGGGCCAAACAAATCTGACTGAGTTGTTTATCACAAGCGCTTGAATGTCAACTTGGCAAAACCTGCAGCTATAGCTGTTGTGTGGAGAGGAATGAGAGTAATTACACAGGCTGACAGACATAAACACACAAAAAGCTTGCAAAAGATGCAACAGTGCAATCAGAGGCACAAACACACACACACACACACACAGTGTTTTTTTTATGATAAATAGACTGAGGCGATGCTTTCATGTTGTCTCTTAGTTTACTGTATGATGAAGCCATTAATTGTATTTCTCTCTCTACCTTTCTCTCTCTTTACTTAATCTTTCTTTACCTCTTTCTCACAATCACTTGTTTCCTCTTACCCTTCCTCCTTCTCTCTCTCTCTCTATTCCCACCTATTTCTCTCTTTTCACCTCTCCTTTCCCCCCCTTTCCATCTTTTTCTCACTCTCTGGTTCAATGATTGGAGACTTCAAATTGCCACTGAATTTCATCATAAAACCCCACTCTGCTCTTACTGCCCTTGTTGCCTCCTGCCAAACACACAAAGATATGCAAGCACACACGCAAGCTCATGCTAACATGCCACCAGAACCTATTATTCAGGGTAACTATCAACAAATCCATGTCAAAAACAATTAGAGAAAAGGGGCTCAGAAAGAAAAGCAACAGAAAGAAAAATTGGAAGTTCCTTGTTTGCAAAGAGGGAAGAAATATTTATTGAAGTGTCTGATGCACACAAATCAACAAAAGCACACAGAGCAGAGGAGGGAGATAAGAATGGCTGGAACATAACATGCAAATAGGCAGGCAATGTGTTTCGAGCTCAGTGCTCTCCCTTCGGCTGCAACTAACCACTTTTCACAAAAACATGCATATACACAACCAAATTGACATTCAGGTACAATCACTAAATGCTCTAATTTCAAAATTGTATTTCAAAATATCACACCCAAACATTCTTATTTCACCAGCCTAATGCAACTAAAAATCCATGTCTTTTAACACCAAACGTGCTCCTTGCTTTGACTAATTCTAACACAACTTTGATTCATCCGTTTGCCAAATCTAATCAACTGGCAGGTCTTTCCAGTGAAACATCCTGTGGGACACAGGAAGTGATGAGTGTTATGCCTCCAAAAGTGGGTCGTTTAAACAGAGGAGGATCTGAGTTACCATGGGCAGTAATATCTGCTGGTAATATCTGGCTGAATGAGTCACATTCTGAGTTTCTGTTTTTATGCAAACAACAATCTGGATCTCCTGGTCAAATCAATTCAGGGGGTCCACGGGGACAATATTCACCTTGCGGCATGAATATTTGATAACTCAGTGGATGAAATGCAAAACTGTGTACTCTTAATTATCATTTTTAATTTCATGGGCTTTTTAGACAATTATAAAGGTGTCTGTACCACGAGCCATTGTCAAACTCTAGCCCAGCCATACATCATATGACTATTATTTAACTACTTGCTCCAATATTTCTGGAATGAAGTAGTAATAAATGTAATGATATTGGACTGATACCATATACCATATTTTTTGGAGAGGCAGTTATAGAATGTGTATTTTCTTGATCTTATTTTTAGAAGAATATATCACATAAAACATCAATCAAATCTTCCTATTAAGAATATGAGATATCTCATGTGCAAATCTGATGTTTCGAGCCAGCGGTAGCACTAACATGAAGCTCAGAGTGTCATAAATATGCTCAGTAGTGTACAAGATGGCCAGTTTAGGGACCTGAAGGGGAGCGCAGGTCATCTCTAAAACATCAGGGGTCATCTTCTGGGAACTACGAAGCTCCACAGCAGATTTCCTGAAAATCGGGTCAGACTGATACCGACACACTAACATCTCCATCCCTGCCACTGACAAACTGACAAAAAACAACTAGAAAACTCGGCTGAAAGCTTTGGTCGTTCAAATTATGCTTTGATGTTACATGTGAGGTCACTTCATTGTTGCGCTGTGTACAAAAGGAAACTGGTCACTGAGCTGATGCAGACCTGGACACTTTGTGTATTTACTGTCACACACTGGTCAGCTGGTCCTCTGCTATCTTTAACACATGACGTTAGATTTCCATTGAGGGAACATCAAACGTCACTTCCATAAAAGGATTTCCTCCGTCGTCACATCTGGAAAACCAGTGCGATAGAGTAGTGTGTGTGTGTGTGTGTGTGTGTGTGTGTGACAGAGAGAGAGAGAGAGAGAGCCAAGTGAGAAGAGAAAAAGACTTAATCTCATCTAGCCAATCCTTAATCAGGTCTCTCCAGTCCTTCCCACCGTTTCCCTAGCAACAACCCTTCACTTCCTCCAAGTATCCCCTAATCTGGCGATGTGTGTTTGTGTGCACGTGTTTGCATTGCCATTCTCTCTCTCTCCCTGTTTACCTTGGGTCTGTGTGTGTTTATGTGTCAGTTTAGTTATTATTAACCTTTTATCACTGAGTTACAGAACAGTTTTATTCTGAAACTTTGAAGCTCTGCTAGCTGCCCCTAAAGGCTGCGATGTTGATTAAAGCCCACTATACCCAAGTGTAGTACAGAATGAACAAAAGCCAGATGAATCATTGCATGAATGTACACTGCAATCCTCCCATTAGATTGTGAGATGTCTTGTGTGCAGAGCTGATATTTTACCTAAGAGTAGTGCTGAAGATTTGGATATTTCTTGTGTAGTGAATTTTGGCCTCATAGTGGCACCAGAAGAAAGGTCAAAGGATTTCTAAAAACATTAGGCTTCATCTGAGGATCACAAATATCTGCAGCTGATTTTATGTTAACCTGTTAATTGTAAAGATATTTTTCTCAGGAGTGAAGTGGAGTGAACTGACTGCTACTGTGCTGCTACTTTTTTTTTATACGAGTTTTTACAGTGAAGTTTAAATTTCTGTTGTCCAGCTGTGGACTGGTCCAGATTCCATCGGCTCAACAGGAAGGAAGAGGTTACAGGGTTTCACAGTGCTCTGTGTATGTGTGTGTGATACATGCTGCTACTGTTTCAATAGGAGGAAGTCAGTGTGACCCTGCACAGTAGAAGAATTCC
>NTHP01000230.1:422451-435652 GCA_003416845.1 Oplegnathus fasciatus | reverse complement strand
AGAGAGAGAGAGAGCCAAGTGAGAAGAGAAAAAGACTTAATCTCATCTAGCCAATCCTTAATCAGGTCTCTCCAGTCCTTCCCACCGTTTCCCTAGCAACAACCCTTCACTTCCTCCAAGTATCCCCTAATCTGGCGATGTGTGTTTGTGTGCACGTGTTTGCATTGCCATTCTCTCTCTCTCCCTGTTTACCTTGGGTCTGTGTGTGTTTATGTGTCAGTTTAGTTATTATTAACCTTTTATCACTGAGTTACAGAACAGTTTTATTCTGAAACTTTGAAGCTCTGCTAGCTGCCCCTAAAGGCTGCGATGTTGATTAAAGCCCACTATACCCAAGTGTAGTACAGAATGAACAAAAGCCAGATGAATCATTGCATGAATGTACACTGCAATCCTCCCATTAGATTGTGAGATGTCTTGTGTGCAGAGCTGATATTTTACCTAAGAGTAGTGCTGAAGATTTGGATATTTCTTGTGTAGTGAATTTTGGCCTCATAGTGGCACCAGAAGAAAGGTCAAAGGATTTCTAAAAACATTGCTGCTACTTTTTTTTTTATACGAGTTTTTACAGTGAAGTTTAAATTTCTGTTGTCCAGCTGTGGACTGGTCCAGATTCCATCGGCTCAACAGGAAGGAAGAGGTTACAGGGTTTCACAGTGCTCTGTGTATGTGTGTGTGATACATGCTGCTACTGTTTCAATAGGAGGAAGTCAGTGTGACCCTGCACAGTAGAAGAATTCCTCAGTCCACAGCTGCAAAAATTCCCGGATAGTCACTGATGCCCATTTTTTTGCATTTCACCCTGCTCACGTCACTTGGTTGAGTTGTCACGTACTGTCCTTTTGGCCACTGTGGGTGATTCATGAGAGGAGAATGAGCGAGTGATTCGTTCCTCTGGATTCTAGGTGAGAAGAATGTCGCCGCATGCCTTTAATCACAAAACGGCCGAGCCAAAGCATGCTGCCTAAAGCAGTGGGAAATGTTACTACCCAGTGAGCTGGAGGAGACCGAACTTACACAAACCACACAATAAAAAAAAACACAACAAACAAATTTGTCAGAAAGCTCAGTAAGTGAAAGATAGATGTCGAGGACAGAAAAGGAGAAATCAAACAAAATATGTGGATATACATATGTGGAAACTTTGTGGACTTCAGTTTAAATTATCTTCTCTTGCAGGATATACAGGACATTGCTTCATCTGCCCTTCCCTTCTGTATGTGCAGTATTTAGCATTTGCAACTTTTCTATAGTTGGAGCGCAGTTCCCTAAATTTTTGTGCTCTCGTGATTCCAAATGTGGACATCATTTCTGTTAAAGTTTTGTTTTTGCTCTTGTAGCTTGAACTATAACACTACAATAAACAGCCTGTAAAGGCTGCTGCTAGTTTGCAATAGTGTCAAAGAGGCAGGGAACGTGCATATTATAATTTAGATGAAGTAAAATATGAATGAAGTATTATTAGTATAAATTTAGAATTGAATTACCAAGATATGATCCAGTAGTTTAATTATTTTATGATTAAATAAAATTACCATGACAGTGATAAAAAATGCCCCTAAACCATAAATTGAGTTAAAAAATGCTGTCTGAATAAAAAACTAATTTCTTATCTCACTTTCTCTCGCTCTCTCTCTCTCTCTCTCTCTCTCTCTCTCTCTCTCTCTCTCTCTCTCTCCCTTGTCCTTCAGTGCCCTTGTGACATGCATTACCCATCTTGTCACTTTCTCCACATGGCAGTTTCCCATCACTTGCAGTTTCCCTTCTTTATTCAGTGAACTTGATGAATAACCAGAATTGCTGAGTTTTCCCTTTCAGTCACTATATTCCCACACTCCCACAAATCACCTGATAGAACAGAATAAAATAGACTTGAATTCAACAGAATATAACACAATACAACAGGGGACTATGACTTTAATGGATAAAACCAAAATCCATTTAGTGGATTGTAGTTTTTCTAATAAAATCTCTCTCAATGTCTTTCCATGTACAGGTTATCCCGTGATGTGATTCAGAGTCTTGAGTGAAAGCCAGAGGAACAGAGACAGGATCCAGCCAAGCACGACTGACAGGTGGACCAACAGGATTACACAGACAGTGGATTCAGAAGCTCCTTTCACTTTCACACTGCAAAATCTCTTAAGAGCAGGTCTGATCTGTCTGAAGTTAGTTGCATATTTCTCTATTAATCCCAGCTTTTTCTCTCTCTTCTTTTGTTAAATTCTACATATAATGTGTCTTTTTAGCCCTGCTAGTGGCATGACCATCGGTCTGTCATTCAGTCCACCACTTTGGTCCCGACTGAAAACAACTGATGAATAGATTGCCATGAAGATTTCTACAGAAAATCATAGTCCCCAGAGAATGAATCCTACTGACTTTTATAATCCTGACTTTTCCTCAAGCGTGGTTGACATTTTGGGTTTTTAGTGAAATATCTCAACAACTGGTGGGTGGATTGACATGAAATTTGGTACACAAATTCATGTTCCCCTCAGGATGAATTGTAATAACTTATTCTCCATATGTTTCATTTAGCGCCATCATCTGGTCAATTTTTAATTTGTCCAATACTTTGATTTATAACCAAATATCTTCAAAACTGATGAAATTTCCATCTGACTCTGCACTTTGTGTTTAATGCTAATTAGTAAATGTTAACATGCTAAAATGCTAACTAAGATGGTGAACATGGTCAACATTATACCTGCTAAACATCAGAATGTTCTCATCCACTATATGATACTCCAAACTTTTTTCCCATTTAATGATTTATTTTTCTTAATAATTACTGTCAAAGTAAACACATTGTCATGTGCTGTAAATAGACCTTTCTCACAGCAGACATTTTGACTTTGAAACACAGGTAACTAATGACATTAATGGTGGCTCGTTACATTTGGCTCACTGGCATGGCTTCCTGGCACACCTAAATGGAACAGAGCCATCATTAATGTTATTAGTTACACCTGTGTTACGCCTTTTCCTGCTATGACAATCTGAGATGCCCATTATTGTTTTAATTCAATCATATTTTCCTGATCAACCCCTTTTGGCACGCTGCCTGACTTTTTGTGCCTCGTGGATACTGCGGTCCTCGCCAAAGACCGGCTGGTTAACAAATTCACCTCAGCAGTGATGATTTACTTTTTAATCTCAGTTGCGTTTATTCTCTCATACATAAATTCTTTTGGCTTTCTATTCACTCAGCTCAGCTCAATTTACTGCATTGGTATCAGTGGATCATTCTGTTGCAAACATATTACTGTGAAAAACTGATAAAGTAATGGTGGACACACCCCACATATGAGCGTCTGGGTGTGTTTGACTCCTATGCTCTCTTTCCTCTCCTGATATTCAGCATTGAGACTCCATTACGTGGGATTTCTGTCTCAAAACAGATTCTCTGAGAGCAGTGATACAGCTTTCAAGTCCAACTTTTACATGCTACAAATCCTCTTTCTCTCCCTCGCCATTTACACAAATCCTCACCTCTATCTTCTTTTTTCTCTCTCCCCACAGTTAATACTTTTTACTTCATAGAGGCTTTGCATTTACGCCATCATGACAATCCACTGGGGATCAACCAGGCTAGAAAAGTAGAGATACTAAAGCAACCAGAGTTGTAGCTGCGGTTAGAGTCAGATCAATTAGCTTTTTGTGTTTTTAGTTAGATAAGTAGCAAGCAGAAAAGTTTACAGGCTGTAATCTAAAGTGATACAAAAATAATGAAGTGGAAAGTTCTCAGAATCTTGTACAATAATAATACACTAAAATGTTTCTCTGGTGCACATCAGGGACTACTTGATTCTGAAAGAAAAATGAATATCTTATGAAGTGCCCCAGTTGTACACAGTTCAAAAGAAGTCCACAAAGTTTTAGGAAGAGTTCACAGTCCTTCCTCCCCCTCACAACATCTGTGTGTGTAAAAAAAACACAGCAGCACAACAACCCAAGAGTCCCATCACCAACAGCAGAGGTCTGTTATGACGACTACGCACTCTGGCCACAATGCTGCCTGAGCAGGCACGATTCAATTTGTGTCCAGAGGGTGCGTCCAGATGGAGGTGTGAGAGGTGAAAGGTCGTCTTGTGTTCATGTGTGCTTGTCATGATTTGGTAGATTCCAGAAGTCAAAGTTCAAAAGTTCCTGTAAAATGTGTTGCTGATGCAAAGGCGAAGAAGGCCTGGTTTTGAAAAAATCATATGCCTCCAATATACTTAATGCATTTTCAACATTTTTACACATCACAGCTTTATGATTTCTTTAATATATTTGTTTTAAAATGTTTAGATAAAGTTCTTGTTGCATTTATATGATTCATATGTATTTAGGGCAAAATGACTATGGGCAAAAATAATGTAAAATCTGTATCAAGGTTTTATCATGATGGTAGTTTTGTTTTTAAATTCTTTGCTTACTTTGTTTCTGTTACCATTATTTTCAGTTCCAACATTTTCTCTTTCCTTTTTGGTCTTGTTTTGACATTGGATGGGCTTAGTGGGTCCCAAAGGATATTTAGCAAGTGATTGCCACAGGTCAAGGGTCACCTCTGAACCACCCACCCCACTCGTGTTTCACTTTCCCAAAGCAAATAGAAACATGGAGATGGCCGAGAATCAAATACTTTGGGCAAGTAACCTCTTAATGTTTTATTTTGTCTTGTTCTGTTTGAATCAGTGTTTCAGTTGATGTTTTTAACATGAAAATAATTATTTCAGGTCATCAGGCTTGTTAGTCAGTCACTAAAACCACAGTTCAACTGAAACTGGTACGGCTCAACTCGCTTTTGGAACCAGGTACTTTTCTTGATTTCGTTTTCCACTGCAGCTAGCTAGCTAGCTCGCTCATCAGGGCGCTATAAAACAGTCGTCATCGACATGTTGATTTTACACAAGTTTAATACAATTCTAGTGACGAGAGGACTCCCTGACCAATCAGTGGTCTGCAGTGTTTTAACGTCACCTTTTAGTGTCAACTCAGCTCGACCGAGGTGATACCAAAAAAAGTACCAGGTCCCAGGTACTACCCACAACGGATACCAAAAAAGAACGGTGAGGCCGAGTCGAGCCGAGCTGAGCCGTGCTATGCAGTGGAAACGCAGCATTAGTATTTACAAATAAATGAGGCAACCCATTTGTTTTGGACAAAACATAATTGCTGCCTATGTTTCTTCAATCCAGGAAACCTGACATATTTATATGAGGTCGGGGTGGATGGTTAGCTGTTGAATGCACAGGACGTGAACTCTGCGTCCCACATAGGTTTACACAATTTAAACTCTTTAAGGTTAGGGAGAGATTGTGGCCTTGGTTAAATGTTGAGGAAGTCAACACATCCCCAAGACCAAGATCCTAACCTTAACCCAGTGCTTTGAGTTATTCAAACAGCAAAGTAAATGTTTTGCAGACACGTTCAACATATACATTGTAATACATGGTTACGTTTCTTGTGTTTGTTAATAGAAATTTGCTGTATATGGACAGAATGTTTAGAAAACAGGGTTGTAATGAGGTTCACATTTGTGGTTTAGAGTGAAATGTCTCAACAACTACTGGATAAATTGCCATGAAATTTAGTTTAGACATTTGTGTCCCCTGCAGGATGAATTCTGATAACTTTAGTGGTTCCTTAACTTTTCATCTAGCTGCATTATTGGGTCATAATTTCAAGTTGTTCAGTACTTTGGTTTGTGACTAAATATTTGCAAACTTGTGAATTTTGTTGTGTTTAGTGCTAATTAGCAAATGTTACAATGCTATCATGCTAAACTAAGATGGTGAACATGATTTAGCATTATACCTGCTAAGCATCAGCATGTTAGCACTGCCATTGTTAACATGCTGATGTTAGCATTCAGTCCAAAGCACCACTGTCCCGAAGACTCGCAGAGCTGCTAGCATAGACTTTGGTTTCGTGTTTACAGTTTTCACGTATTTTGGCCCTCGGGTGACTTAATAAATTTCCTGAAGTTTCTCTGATAGTTGTCATGCATCCCAAAATGGGCTTTAAAGGCAGTTTTTTGTTATCCATGTCCCTGCATTTATTCAAGGCCTGTGCAGAGTGTCAGCGTCCCCAGTCACCACCACCATGAAAAGGTCAGAAAAAGCCTGCAGGTAGAAGACAATGACGTCCAGTCATAAACAGAGGAGACGGTGGGGGGTCTGACATCGGCTTTACCCCAGGCGACAACAGCATCTGGAGTGTGTGTGTGTGTGTTAATCTGAGAAGAGTGTGTGTTTAAAGCGCAGTGGGATGATCTGCCCTCATATCCACCAAAAGGGGAGAAGAGAGGAGGGGGTGGGTTTAAGCTTGTTATTAGGAACACCAGTCAGATCTCTGGAAAGGGACGGGAAATCCCTCTCTGTCTCTGTGATTGTCTCTCTATCTCTCTCTCTGGATTTGGAGTCCATACTCCCCCTCACGAATCTATCTTTCTCCACCCCTCCTACCATTGTAGCATAAGTAACATTTCCCAGAAAGCAACAGAAAATTGATTGTGATAGGGTTAAGCCAGTGGTAATGTGCTCACAAAAAAACCCTCCCCATCCAAAGGAATGGGATTATAATAAAGTGCAGCACGAGCCATAAGACCTGCTCTCTGTTTTTCATCATCTATAGACAAGGGATTCATAAAACTATAAGAGTGAAGAGATTTTAGGGTTAAAGGACAATTCCAGCTTTTATTGTCGTTTAAGCCCACGGTGACGTTGCATATGCATATTTTACAATACGACTTGAAAATATCTCAAAATAGATAGCGCTGTGCTCAATTTTATTTTTGCCAAAGACACTTTATTCTTGTACAGGTTAGAAGTCCCACACCCTATAACCAGCATCTGGACACACCAGAGAAGTGCAGACTTTTCACAGAAGTGTGTCTGACAAAAACAAATTCTTGCAAGCCAATTTTTTTATTCATATTTCAGCCCAAATACTTGAACACACATGTGATTTACAACCAAAGCATACCATATAATATGTATGACTTTAAAATTGTTTGAGGTTCGTGATAAATCGGAGGAACTCAACTCCCAGACTTTAGTTTTGTACTCAACATTACATTAATATTACATTTGCTTTTTTCCACAACGTCAGCATCATGGAAGATCATTTGTAGTAAGAGGTGTTTTCACATGTTAGAGAGAAGCTTAGACATTTTCCAAGTCTTAAAAATCTATCTCCTTATTCATAGCCTGTTTGTCTTCCAGTTCAGACAAAACAGCACTTGAAAGCACTAGTGCTTCCTTGATCCAGACGTTGTAGCTTCACATCTACCTGATGAGCAGCCATGTTTTAATTCAGCATCCAGTCAATAATAATCAATATCAATAATAAAGTGCATTTGATAAAAATGAGCCAAGCATAATGTGGACACTGTGATAGATGACCTTTCTTCAAGAAATTCTCAAGATTTTAGCAAAAATAAATTGCACCTAATGGTTAAATGGTTCACTTCCAACCGGGTACCTTCGTTGCATGTCATACCGCTCTCTCCCCCCTTGGTTCCTGTCTGCCTCTCTACTGTCATCTGTCCAATAAAGGCATGAAAAAAATTCTCCGTACGTAGAAAGTACAGTACTTTATTTTTCTGTTCTTCAGGAAAATGTTTCACTGTGTTGAGAAAGCAGAAGATCACTCTTTAGCAGAAAAAAATGTGCACTCGCACACATTCTGTCACAACACACTGTTATATTAAAGTCAGTTTTCTTTTTTTACCACCAACAGCTCACAAAACTAGAAAGACAGCAGTTGATGGTCTTGAGCAGGAAACTATTCTGAGAAGCAGGGCGATGCTCAAAAAGAGCCAGCTTGCTGCTCGGTCAAATAAATAAAGGTTAGCGACAAATAAAAGGTAGCTACCAGAGCGAGGAGAAGCACCAAGGCCAAAAGGCATCGTTGACTTAGCATACAAAAAGCCTGACGACGAGTTCACCTCGTCGCTATTTCTGGCAAAGCGGCTCACAACAGAGGCGAAAGGATTGGATTGGAGGCCCAGTGTCTCTGGGCTAGTGGCTCTGGGCTGAAGGCTAATCGGACACAGGAGGCGATCAGTCAGGCATGATGAGAAGGTAGACAGAAAAAAAAACAAAAAGTGAGACGGAGAGAAACAAGAGCGGGAGGTGGGGATTTCTGGTACACCCGGGCACTAGCAGTAACACACACACACACACACACAGCCAGAGGGATAAGACTTTAGTCAGTGGCTGGGGGCAGCAGTCGTATTTGTTGTGTGATTAACAAATTAATCTGCAGTCCTACTCAATATGGATTAATGAGCTATAAATAGCTCTCATTAATCTTCCATAGAAATAATGACATTAGCGTCATTAAGAGGATCTGGATAGTTAGCATCATTTGGGGTTTTCTAGACCACTGCCCACTTTGTGTGTGTGTGTGTTAATGTGTGTTTATGTGTGAGAGAGAAGTTTCTCACATCAGCCATTAAGCATTGGCAAGAGCGGCTGCAACAGTTGAGTGGTTCAAGTCTGCTGAAAGTGAGGAGTTTCAGAGTTGAGGGTTTGATTCGCTGGTTGAGAGGCGAATAGGTAGAGCAAAGCACTAACTGCCAAGGTTAGAAGTTCATTCACAAAATGTCAACCAAATTATGCAAAATTGAGAAAATGTCAGCTACTGTATGTTTGATTATAGCATCAAAATTAGCGAGGTTCAGTCCATAACTGCAGGTTCAATGTCAATTTTAATGATCTTTCATGGATCATTTCAAACTGGCAGACAAATTAATCTGTTTAATGTCTGGTATAAAAAATGACACAAGCATAATTTGCTTTAACAAGCTATTTCTAGCCAGTCCAATGACAATTACTGCTTGTGTGTGTTCTTTGTGACTAGTTCCAGTTTTCTACCTTGAGACAAGAGTTTTGGAAAGTGGGGACATTTATTCAGCTCCTCGCTCCTCTAAAGGGATGTTTGAGGTTTAAGATTGGGTTTTAGGTTTATGATTAGATTTAGCTGAAGGTTAGGGCAAGGGCCTGCCAAATGCATTATGTCAATGAGAGTCCTCACAACTATTGTGTAGTACGTGTTTGTAATCATACAGGGGGACACAAATGTGGTCACACACTCACATTGTGGGGACCGGGACCTTACCTCCCATCTGGCGACAAAACCTTCAGTCGCCAGAGGATAAGTTATTTATTTGTGGGTTCAGATTCGGTTTTAAGGTTAAAATTAGAATTACATAGGTTAGGGTTGTGTCATGATAACCATTTTTGCATCCTTTCAGCCATTTACCATTCGAGCATGCTCAAACATTTCCTGTCACTGCTGCACTGTTACTCCCTCACTATCCCACAGTCACTTGATCATCACCTGCCTGCACACCTGCCCCTCATTACCCAATCAGCCACCAAGTATATATACTGGTCCACCAGCAGTTCACATCTGCTAGATCCTTCATTGTGCTTCGCATCCAGCCCTAGTTTTGCCTGTCTGCCTGCTCATGATCACAGCTAATTTTTGGTTGTGATTACCTGCCTGCTCTGTTTTTGGACTTGTTGTCTTTTGCTGACTGTTTATCTGTTGCTGGCCCTTTTTCTGAATTAAGAAAACTGCCCTTTTTACCTGTTCTGCCTCCATGTCCTGCTTTTGGATCCATGCAACACTCACCAGATTTATTACAAATTAGGTTTGACAAAATCCCTAAAGGTTCGTGTGCAGCACCTCTGTTTGGTTTTCTGTTCAAGTTCTCCTGATAATGTCTGGGTTCAGGTATGATGGCCAGCCCACTGGGTATAAAACTCTTTCTAACAAATGTTTACACATGAGTTAATCCAGACCTCTGGAGCATGACGGGATGGATTTCTGGCTATGTGAGATTTGTCATTTGCCAATAAAAAAAACATGTATGTCCATGATGGGTGATTTTCATGCTTTTAGAGCCTTACATGCCACCTCCTAGGATTTTAAGAGCTTTTAAAAACTCAACAGAATCTTTCACTGGTTTTCACTGGACAGCAACAGATTACTTGTTCAGGTGGAGCAAATAATTGCAGTGAGTGACAGCAATCGTTAGACAGCAAACATAGTAAGTATCCAGTCCTGAGGACCACGTCTTGGTCCCCCCGCTCCAAAAGAAAGCCATGATGTTCAACTACTGAATTTTAGCCTCACAAAGCATGAAGTCTCTTCTGCACTGAGTTGAACAAATCAGTGCAAAATGGCAGCTCCTGAAAGAGGCTCTGCTCTTTTGAGTGACTGACACTTAAACCTGACATTTGTCACTGTTCTTTTAGATGACTGAATACAAATACTATGAAACTCCAGTGTAGCTGCACTGGATGTATCTCAGTATAACATCACATCATTTACTTCTGGCCAGTTATCTGTGGGAATAAGAAATGCATGCCACCATAAATGACTAAATGGACCCAGTAATGCAAAGCACATCACTGACAGCAAACGTATTTTAGCGTGGAACACTGAAGGGGCGAGGAGGAGAAGTGAAAAGAGAGAAAAGTAAGAAGTGAAACAGAGGACCACTTAAACACATACATCAGTGTACTGTACAGTACATGGACATGACAAGTACATGAGAAACACATTCTTCCACACCCGAGCACACACACTTTCACTTTCTGCTCTCATGTTTCCAGTAAACAGCACTCTCTCTCTCTCTCACTCTCTCTCACACACACACTGTTGTTCCAGCTGTGCTGGACACAGCCAGTCGAACTATAACATAAAGAAAAACACACACACATGCATACCACTGAAACACAAAGGCACAGCATCCATTTCTTCTAAAATACAGGGTAAGGACATTAACACTTGTGTATGTATACTGTACTTCTAAAAGCCAGTAGCCAGAAATTAGAGAGGACCAGATAAAGTATCTGTTGTAAGATGTAAAGTGAACCATTTGATTTGCAAAAGCAAACACAGCAGAACACAGAAAACAGCAAAATTTCGCTTTTTTGAAATGCACAGCAGATTATATTTTGGATTGTTTGTCCCTGAATTCCTCTCTAAGAACTTCTCGAACATAATGCAGGATGATTTGTGTGTGTGTTTGTGTGTGTGTGTCTTAGGTGAACAAGTGGAAGAGACCAAATAAAGATGACAGAAAGTAAAAGTGAATGAAAAGAAACTCACTTACCTTTCTAATAAAACTGCAACAACAGAATCACCCACAGCAAGACAAAGAGCATGTTCTGCCTTGTGCAGACTGGACCTGAGGTATTCATGGGACCATTGAGGTGTGTGTGTGTGTGTGTGTGTGTGTGTGTGTGTGTGTTTTAAGGTCTGATGTTAATAGGTCTCATTATGAACAACCTCTAATCAGTAAAAATAGCAATGTAGGTCAGTGTTTAGTCTGCACACACATGCGTGTAGTATGACACACGCACATTCACATGATCATTAAATTTCAAGGCACATATGTGTGTGTGTGTGTGTGATTACATGGTGCTGGGGTCTCTGAGGCCACTTAAGCCCCATGGTCATAGAGGGCCTCCACACACACACACACACACACGTACACACATGGAGTGAGGTCATTGGAGAAAGAGTGACAGCTTCAGGAAATGAAACACACCTCAGATTACAGTTAAACAACATTAACTAACATTTAAAACATGTGGCTTCGCATGACTCGCCCTCTCCATCAGAGCCGTGTGTTTCTTGATTGAAACCTTTCCTTCTTCTGTCGGTCGCTTTAAACACAAACAGCAGAGTGTGAAAATGTCACTTGGAGAACACCCAGGACTTTCCCTCCGTGTTGAATTCTACGCTGTGTGTGTTTTTTCTCATTATTTGTGCCGATCTTGTAGTTTCTCCTCTCCTTCACATTCTTCCTGTTAGTTTCTGCACACACGCAGCATAGTAGGAGATTTCAAGGCTTATTTCCCTCCCTTCAGAAGAAGCCATCTGCTGCTGTTTAATATTAAAATCAGGTTTCAGAGTTAAGTAAACCATCATCGCAAACACACAAGTTTCTGTTGAGTGTTTTCATACCAACACATGCATCGAGTTACTCTTTGCTTGCTGTCAATCACCCAACATCACAAGAGGAGTTCTCCACCAGGAAATCATCTTTAAAAATATTATGTTGCCTCACAAACGTTGTTGTTCCATCCACGCAGTGCTTGAACTGAAAGATAAAAGGTGTCTTTACTCTAAAGCAGCAACTGCACAGCATACAGCCTTTATGAGTAAGCAGCGTTTATGGCTGGTTTACTGTGGTGAATGACTATTAGGCTTGTGGTAGTGTTAGTTTCTCACTCGTCTCCTTATATAAAAACATAAGTATGTTGTTATAGCATCTTTCAAATGACTCGATGATATAATGTGTTGTCTATGTGTCGTTATCAGCCCATTCATCTCAGTGTTTGATTTGTGGGAGTTAGAGTTGACGCACATTACTGTCTTTTTTGATACTGCCACTTAGTATTTTGATACTGGGAGACACAAAACTCAAATTGTACACACAGCAGCTACAAATATATCTTGTATTCATTCTTTTCATAGACAAATTATAGCCGGACTTTCGTTTTTTCGTAGGTGTGATCATTTTTGGTTCGTTTTCTTGACCAAACCCAGAAATCAAAATACACTATGAGTTTCCTCATCATAAAGCTTAAGCTTAAGAGTTCAGGTTTAACTTCCATTTTGTCACTGAATCAGACGGCTGTTTTGATGAGAACAACTTTTGAATGAGTTGGCAAGACAACTCTCACCATGTTGGTTCTGTCAGCAGATATTGTCTCACCAAAATCTAAGTTTTGCTCCAGCGTTTTGTCGGATAGTCCAGTTGGTTTGGGGTGGTGTGAAAGCTCATTCGAACTCGGACCAAACAACTGAACTCTGGTCCACCTGAAAACGTGAGTCTCGGTTTGCTTCCAAGTGCACCAGAGTTCGGTTCACTACAGGTGACGCGATCCGACCCAAATACAGGAAGTGAGCAAAAACGGATTATTGACAGATGATAACTTTCAAATCTATATGACCATACCTCACTCGTCGTCTGTGTAGGACAACACATCAGAATCCCTCTCTCTCATCAGGGCCCGCCTTCTCCTTCGATACTGTCTCACTTGTCTCATTCGCAGAATGAAGTGTTCAACAGCTCGCTGTCTTGTCCGCTGCTCATATTGTTCGCCTTCTTGTAAAGCATTTAATTGATGGAAACACCAAAGCAAAACCAGAAAACCCAAGACCGTGTAAATTTGGTGTTGCT
>NTHP01000230.1:391731-405528 GCA_003416845.1 Oplegnathus fasciatus | reverse complement strand
TCAAAGATGAACACATACAAAAAAGATCAGAGACGATGCTTGCTACAAAGAATAAAATAGGCTTCTAAATAATACAAATAAAAATAAGTACTGGCGTAGGCTAGAATAGAAATTAATAGCATATTAAACTGGAATCAAAGAGAGAACATGTTCTTTGAAAATGCGACATTATGCAGTTTCAGAGAGGATTATTTTAAAGCTCTCGGTGCTGAATCAAACAACAAACGTTTCAAAAAAGGTCTGTCCGTTAAAACCCTGTAACCCTGAGAAAACAAGTTGGATTTACAGTCAGCGTCGTGCATCAAAAACCTGTATCTCCAATTTGGCTGTTTTTTAATTCTTTATTTATTCCCCCGTGCGTACAAATGTGTGACTTCCCCCCTAAATTATTAAAAAGTGTATTCACCTTCTGGAGATGAAAAATATCCTGCACGATATGGCTACTTATCCTACTAAATATGCATTGTTTTTGGATGCTCCTCTATGTACAAAATAAAAGCTAAAACATTATTTGTCCAACCATTCTGCAAGTCTGCCGCCGAGCAATTCTGCGTTTCTGCTCTCCTGTTTATTATTTTGCCCCTTTAAGCGCCAGTTTGTGGAACAACATTTTGGTAATGTGCATATTCATAAGTTAGGCTATTCCATCTTTCAGGTAGCTATTATAAAACCCTGTATTGTGTTTACCCTGTAGAAATAAAACCCTGTTTTCTCCAAAAAGACACAATCTCTCCTCTTTCACCGGCTAGGGAGAGTTTGGCAAGGCTGCAGCCAATATAGGCACCTTTTGCGCCTTTTGATGTCGGATGTCTAAATATGAAACAATTCCCTAATTTCACCAGAGAGATGTCAGACCATCTACAACCTTGACATTTACCTAAATGTAAGACATTAATGAATTAAATATCACACTAAAATTGGATGCAACCTCTACACAACTGAACGGTTTAAAAACACTTCAAAGTACAAGTTGAAAAGGCAAAATACAATTAATAAAGCCTTTTTAGGCCTGTAGATGGAAAGCCGTGAAGCAGTGTAGAATTGTTTCAGGACTGCAGTCACCCTGGATCAATTAAGCATCGTCAGTTCTGGAGAGTGAAGGTGCTAACATGGCTGCCTGTGCTCCCGCATTCAGCTCTCAGACAGTTATCACCGCCTTCACGTGACTGTCGCTGCTGCTGCTGCTGCTGTTGTTGTTGTTGTTGTTGTTGTCCGTTGCTTTCTTGTTTTTGCTCCTTCCTTTGGTGTTCGGCAGCTTGTTGTCTTTCTTCCAGCGCATGCGCCGGTTCTGGAACCACACCTTCACCTGCCGCTCGGACAGGCAGAGCGCGTGGGCCACCTCAACACGGCGGCGGCGCGTGAGGTACCGGCTGAAGTGGAACTCCTTCTCGAGCTCCAGAACCTGCTGGCGCGTGTAGGCCGTCCGTAGTCGCTTTGGCTCCGGGCCCACGTGGTTCGGATTAACTGTAGAAAATAAAGAAATGGAGAGAGAATTAAAGCGAGATCATTTATTTTACTTATTTGTACATGTTTACATTTGATTTTTACTAGTTTCCACTTTATTTTCAACTATTAATATTATTCGTTGTTATACAAGAATACCCTGCACACCAATTTAAGCATTTTAAAATCCTATTTTCACATTATTACAGTTACTATCATGTGGCAATTTTTTAGTGCTAATCTTCATTTGTGGTTGAGCGGGAAGAGATCCAAGAAACGATTTTTACTTTTATCTTGCAGCTTTTGTTCAGCCGCAGCGTTGCACACTCGAGACACACAATTTCTCGAGCGCGCACACACATACACACACGCGCGCATGCATACACAGAGAGAGACATTCACACACACACACACACACACATTCACAGGCAGGGCCATAAAACTTTATAGGGGTTGTAATTCTCCCTGACTCTCACTGAGATCATAAATAACTCGACAACAAAAAACCGTGCTCACAAATGGACAAAACACTAGAAAGAAAGAGAGAGGGAGAGAGAATGAAAGGGAGAAAGAGAGAGAGAGAAAGAAGAGCGAGAGTGCTCCCGATAGACAAAAAAAAAACATAAACATGGGAATCAGACAAACTGGAATGATGGAGAAGCGAAACGGAGAGAGTGTGAGTTGGAGATACAAAGATGGAAATCTCCAGGCTGTCTCACCGTGAGCGATGTGCACTTTCTTCATCCACGGGTAGACAACAATAGGCGGCTTGTCTTTTCCCTGGCAGGCCGTTTTCCTCTGCACCTGAGCGGGCTTTGCACAGGTCATCCACTGCAGGTCACTCGCGGGGAACCTCTCCTTACCGGGTGCGTCTGTCTCTCTGTAGCCCGGGAAGGGCGCACCTTGGTGCTGCGAGTGGTCCTCTCCATCCTCCCGGTGGTTCCCCTGCAAAGAGTGTTGATAGCCGGTTTGTTGTGGTGTGTATGGAGGCGGAGGGGGCTGCATGGGCTGATAGCCCCCTACATAACTACCACTGTCCTGAGGGTTGTTGTAATACCCCCCTTGGTCACTAAAATGACTGTAATCTTCTTCACAAGGCGGGAACTGCGGCTCAGCATATTTACAGCTCACCACGTAGGACTCCATGATTGATTTATAGCGAGGCTAGTAGGAGAATACTAATTTTTCTTTCTCTCCCCTCTCTCTGTCTCTTTTTCCCCCTCTGGCATCAAGCCATCCTGCGGCTGTCAAATAGACGGACGGCCGCGCGGGCCACGTGACCCTGCGGCCAGCCAATGAGAGGCGGCACGTCGGGTTGTTTATGTCAGACGTAATGGGATAATTTGAAGGGAAAAAAATGTTCATTATAGGACTAATGAAGTTTTACTGGCGTGGAAAAATGGTTAAGAATAGATGTCTGTGGACTGAAAAATAACGTTAAGAATCCCACAGACCTCTGCCATGTCTAATAATAAGTCAAATTTCAGTAAACATTTATTAGATAGGTTATATTTTAGTAGTCTTTAAATAATATTTTTAGTGATCATTTCTATCTATCTATCTATCTATCTATCTATCTATCTAATCTTGTCTCTTCTCTCTGCCCACTCCCCACCCCCTCCCACACAGCACCTATTGAAAACGCACGGACTGTAGATTTATGACTTTTAGCTGAAAGACTTTCACCCCCACACAGATGGCCGGAGCTGAAAAATTAATCTCGCCCATATTGAGGGACGGCTGGGCCATATTTGGCCTTGTGGCGAGTCAAAGGATGGACAACAAAACATGGCCGGTCAGAAAGGCCTCCAATAAAAGAAAGAGATAAAAGGTTCCCAGACAGTGACTAGTAGTTGGCTTTGTTAGGCCGGGGTCAGCCCGGGGTGTCCCGTTCACCACCACCAATTCGGCTTTTAAAGGAGGAGGGGGAAAAATGCATCGCTTGGCTTAAAAAATGATGCTGAAGCTGGAGGAAAATGCGACAGGGCTGAGAAATGAAAGCGAATTACGCTGGATCTAAAACCGAAAAACGTGAAAGAGATGACTGAGAATATGTTAAATTTAAAGCCCTCACACGGAGAAAAAGTCACACAATGAGGATGCTTGTATTCCGCGCACACCGCATGCGCGAGTATTTCGTCTTTCGCTGAAATGAACTCGTTTTTGTCCAAAAATGCTAAATCACAAACGCCAGAGCGTGAAATAAATCATCTTTGCACCCGAGGAGCAGACCATAAATCCGTGTTATATCCTTCAGGATTTCATGAGGATTTCTTCTTTGGCTGCAGCTGCTCTCTAAGGATGCTGGAGGTCTGATGCGCAGCCAAAACCTCTTACAGAGCCCTGCGATGTGCTGTTACTTCTGCCTAATACAGCCTGCAATAATTCTCTAATAAAGAGAGGAGGAAGAAAATGTTTTTGCTTGGCTGGGGCATTAAAGGAGCTCATGCGGAAGGCGTAATGGGCTTGGAGATTTTGGCAGGGCTGACAGAGTGCAAGTGAACTAAAGCTTATATGGGCTTAATCTGTCTGATCTAATGACTCATTTGTTCATCGTAGCTCACAATGAATGACTGACAAGCTACCAGAGAGGCAATAAAGTGGCTAAATCTCACTTTTTATGTCAGTTTGAACACGTTTTTCCTTTTGTTTCATATGCAGCAGTGGTGGAAGAAGTACTCACATCTTTTACTTTAGTAAAAGTAGTGCCACCGTGTAAAAATGCTAAATCATGCATTCAAAAACTGCCAAAGTATCAGCATTAAAATATACTTAAAGAACCAAAAGTACTCATTATGCAGAATGCCCCATTTCAGAATAATATATGTTACATCATTTGATTATAATTAGTGATGCATTCATGTGTAAGCATCAATAATGTTGCAGCTGGTAAAGATGGGGCAAATCCAACTACTTTATATGCTGCTGGATAACTTAATCTATAATAATACATCATAATTCATTAGTTGATTGATATTTTTTAGATGGATAGATGTCTTTTGTATTAATAATCTGAATCTGCAAAGTAACTAGTAACTAATGTTGTCAAATAAATGTTGTGGAGTAAAAAGTACAATATTGTTTTCCATAATGTAGTGGAGTACAAGTATAAAGTAGAAAATGGAAATACTCAAGTACAGTTTTGAGCTACTTGTACTCTTCTTAAATACATACTTGAGTAAATGTACTTAGTTACATTCTGGTGCCATCTAGGCTCAAAGGCAAAGCGTTTTAACATGAAAACAAAATGTGGGTGGTGAATGAGTCCCTTGCCTCAACATCTTGAGATGCCATTGAGCGAAGCACTTACATATTTTGCGATGGGAAGTGTTAGAATACACCATTAACTGGATTTATTTTTTAAAAAAAAGCTACTTTTTCATTGATTTTTTTTTCCCCACAAAAGGATTTCAAGCAACTTATAAATTATTTAAATCTTCAATTTCAGGCATTTAGCAACATTAAGTCAAGATAAAGCAACATATTTACAGGGATTACTGTGAACAAATAACCCAAATATCTCTTTATGAGAGTGGGCTGCAGAGGTGACCTGATCAACGTACTGTGTTTACTTTTTTCTGCGTTTAAGCTTTGTGCTGCGACCAAATTGCTGTTTTGATTTCTTAATCAAGACTCAACTGAGCAGAAACTTAATCCTGCCAGGGAATCAGATCCAGTGGCGTAATCACATCGTATACTGTGTAACTCAGCAAACCGTCCGGCTCAATTTGGTGATCAGTTCGGATGCAAACAGCGAAGGATGACCTATAACCTCCCCATCACATCGTTGGAGCTGCTTGGTGCTTAACATAATGTAGGTAGCCTCTTGGAAAAGACCACAAAGCAAGATCCCTGTTAACAGTCATCAGTTTTTCATTCCCTTCTCCTGGATTTTGATAGATGGTTAGTCGTCGCCCATAGACTCCCCTAGAACCCAATCTGTGACTGAGGCAGCTCCACACACATTCGGTTCTACAGGGTATATATAGGCAAAGGTTCACTCCACGGCTGGCTGCTGATGACTTCTTTTTGTGGTTGACAGTGATTTACACTCACATGTTCTCACACAGAGATGGTTTTTTTTTCCCCTTGTATTTGCTATGACTCAAAATAATTGCAGTAAAACACCATTCAACCCATCCCTTCATTTTTAACATGTTTCCATTGTTCAGTATCTGATGTATCAGTGTCATTGTAATTTA
Organism: Oplegnathus fasciatus; assembly: GCA_003416845.1. Lineage (NCBI taxonomy): Eukaryota > Metazoa > Chordata > Actinopteri > Centrarchiformes > Oplegnathidae > Oplegnathus > Oplegnathus fasciatus. Next base: position 399,883 of record NTHP01000230.1, on the reverse strand, counting down.
TTGAAACCATTAATGGTGCTGTAGCATGTAGCATTTTAACATCAATAACTCATTAAGGCAAACCACATTAATTCTGATACATAAGTGTAATTACTGTAAGCGAGCAAGAACACCACCTAGAAGACTGGCAGCTTCATCTGTGCGCTGTGGACAAGGTTGGGCTGAGAAATCTGCATGAAATCTGTCTTGTAGCACAGTGGGAGAGTGATTTACAGGACAAGGAGGGGGAGCTGCCGGAGCTAAAAGTTTGTCATAATGGCACAAGTAACAAGTGAAACGCCAGCGAAAGAATAAAGAATTTATGATAAACACCGGTGGATAAGTGGTGTGAAACGGAGTCGGCCATGTATTGATGTTTGTACACGCTCCATCATAATGCATCATCCAGCTCAGCACTGCAAGAGCATTTCTAATTAGTATATGTGACCTTGGTGGTAACTGAGCACCCATAGCTCTTCCAGTGAGCGGCAAGCTCTTCGTTGAGGTAGACGTGCTCATACTGGATTGGAAAACGTGCAGTTGAGTATAAATAAAATTGTGAAAACTGTGAAATCAAAATGAATGATTTGCTTCCACAGAAGAGAAACTTTAACAATGTTATACAGTTTGTTAGTGATGGCCTCGTTTGGCTGAGCAAGCCTTGTATATTTTGTTATTTTAAACATCTGTTTTCCAGCAGTTGGTAAATCCACCCTTTTTCGCATTTTAACCAGCCACCTTGGTTTTCGAGGATAGAATAATGACAGTTGGTCACCTGCCAGAGAGGGCAAAACAAGCGACCAGCTTGTTTACAAGCTACCAGCCGCAGTGCAAACGTGACCGGCATTGGGATGGTGGCTAATGGCGATTTTCGAACTTGGCCTGGCCCTCCAGATTGAGCTTAAATGAGGATTACAACGCTTGAAAGAACCTGGCCCCGAGGGCAAGTCTGACTTTGTCATTTAGATCCTGCTGAAATACATTTATGATGGTCCCCGGCCCCTGTACATGTTTATAATTCAACGTCTGTCATCAGCTGGCCAGTGGAAGCACCGAAGGCTATATCCAAGGACGTTTGAGTTTATATTATAATCAGGCAATCTGCAATGAACCAATTTACCAATATGACTGATTGATAGCACACACATCATAGTTGGTATTGTTGTTATCGTCTCTTTGTACACTGTTTTTGCTTTGGTACGTATTAAATAAAGGGTAAAAATATACATATACTGTATATGTAATGATTTTTGCCCCGCTCTATCCATCAGTGCCCATGCTCTACTGCAGGCAACGTAATCATCTTTTTCCATTCACGTCATGTCTTTATTCATGCACGGTAACGTATTATAAGAGAACATTGCTCACATTTATTTGTAACACATGCACAAACAATATACGAGGTTTTGTGTATTTACTGTAAGTTTCGGTCAAGGTGCCACAGGGATTTTGTGTTTCCAGTTCTTGCCTCGCCCTGGCAGAGACTCATTTTTGCTGTTTACGTTTACTAAATTCCCACGGCCGGAGGTGAAATGAGGGGCTGGTGAAAACTGTGGTCTGGACCATTTGTTGCTAAAGCAAAAAAAAAGCTTGGGTTGCACGGAGTGAGAAGAACAGCGAAACTTTATGTAAGGCAAGATTGGTTTCATATTAAACAGTGGGGAAGGCAAACACAAAAGAGTTTTAAAGCTGAGCTAAACATTGATTCAAGTGGATTTGGTTGGAGAGTTTGGAGCTCCTTGTAGAAAGTACTAATGGTCAAAAATCCATTCAGTCTGGGACTATTAATCCACGCCTTGACTAAAAAGGACTTTGACCTAAAACTTTCATTTTTCACAACTATTCCAGCCTGAACTCTGGTGCTGAATAGGGGTTTGAAACCTGGAATCATTAGCTTACACCTTCTGAATGGGGTTCCCTAGCTCTGAACTTTGGTGGACTCCTTTTAGAGGCAACAACAACAACGGAGTGATGTTTCGGTTTTTGAAAGAGCATTCTTCTTTAAGAATGTAGCCTAGCTGCCGTCAGGTCGCGAGAGGGTCAATCAGAAGCGTTGACCGCTGGTTCACCGTTTCATTAGTCCTCGCGCTGGACAGGGCCACGCAGGGGCTCGAGCTGGGGACCATCCAGAGTTCACGCGGATCTGCGGGAGTCGCGAGCCCATTGTTTCACGGGTTTCTCCCTCTCTCTCTCTCTCTCTCTCTCTCTCTCGCTCTCTGTAGATGGAGAATTGTTGTGCAAAGGCAAATGCTAGTTTGGAATTAAAGGGTTAAAGTGTGAGAAAACGAGGATTATGGTCATTTTTATATCAAAATATAGTCCACTGGTTTAATTTGACTTTTTCACAGGATTAGCAGAACTTTAATTGATTTTTTTTCCGCCAAATCTTTGACTAACTACTCCTGAAGCTGCCGTTTAATCATCCCTCATACATCCATTTTCAATTATTGGTAGAGTATTGATTAACAGCTCGTGGGTTGTAAACTTGTAGTTTACCAGGACGAATGTTCCTCTGCTATCCACCTAATTTGTAGACAGCAGATAGTTTAATATGCTCTCTGAATATTCTAGCTGTAGGCCTGATTTTTACTAGATTATTTTTGGATTTATCATTTTACACGCAGACCTCCCAGATTTCAGCACTGAGCTCATATAACCACAAACAGCTCGGTGAGACTGTAAACAGCCTTTTGCCTTTTGCGCAAACTCTTTAAATAAATTCGCCTCTCATCCCGAGTTGGGCCTGCGATATAAAGCCATTCAGATGTGGCTTTTCTTTCTGGGGGTCGTTTCACTTTTTCATCTTAGACAGGCTGACCGCCGGCTCACCCCTCCGCCCCCGGCCCTCTGCCGGGTCAAAGCCGAGCTGAGAGCATCTTTAACCCGGTTTAGACATTAACTGCGACCTCCAGCCCTGGGAACCCCGTGCAACCGTCTCGGGCTGACCAGTGCGAACGAGCAGAAGCCGCAGAAGTTCTGACTGTAAATGAGGCAGATGAAGAGCGCGTTTTAACGAAACCAGATGCAACACAAACACGGAGCCGAGATGGCAGGATTTTAGAATCTGCTCGGTCTGCAAGTGCAGCACGCAACCTGCGGGAATCATGGTCTTATTGGTCTACAGGCATGAACGAATTGTGATTACAGTTTCATCAATTTAATGTCTAAATCAGACAAATCACATAACTGCAAATTATGGCATTTACTAAGGAAAACCAAATCTGTCTATAGACTTCAATAATTATGATTGTAAAATTAAAATAATCGAGTTAAGAAATGTGAAGGCTATATTTATTTATTAAACATATTGCAGACTACAAACTATTAATTAACATAGGTTAAAATATTGCACGTTGAACACCACAAATCCCGTAGTCCTATTAATATTAATATCTTTATCGTGAAATAGTCTGGACTGAAAAACCAAAGATCACAGAGCCTGTTAATACTGCTGGGCTGCACAATATTATCTAAATAGTTCAATAGCTTGCCGTTTTCTGCCGTAATAATAAAATGAATTAAATTACTGCAGTAAAAAAATAATAATAAAAAGAAATACAATTCTTCCTGTCAGTCTACAGGACATTTAGCTGCGTTTGTGCCCAATAAAGAGAAAAGGTCACCAAAAGCGTTGTGCTACCCTGAACATGATTTGGTTAAAGGTTTAAAGATTGATGTCACCGCTGTCGTGTATTTTTTCGCCTGTCACGCGGTCGTGGAGCAGAGTCCCCAGCTGTGACTGTAATCCAAATTTCCTCCTTGTCATAAACTGCTGGTATATAGTTCTCTTCTCGCCTCTGTTTATGGCCTGAGCAGAGCGGTGAGCAGAGATAGTCGTAAAATTTAACATCTCAAGAAAGTGCCATAACTCCTGACAACTCAAACTCTGTTTACATATACACACAAACACCCACCGATACACGCCCAGAACAGGAAATCATTTTGAACGCGGCTCTCGGTCTAATGCAGGTTATACTGCTAAAGTTGCCAAAGTGAAAACTCCTCCAGCCTGCACACATAAACAGACAATAAAGTGTGTTTCCTCATATGAGCTTCATCTCAATGGCTCGGCTATTGTTATTACAATTTGTCCTTATTTAAAATTATTATTATTATTATTATTATTATTCCGTCCCTAAATGGGAGATCATGATGTAAAAATTCTAAACCTGATAATCCTCAACATGTGGAATAAGGTTTCGCCGCTTCAGAAAGTAAAGGATATACTGTGTGCCCACTTAAGAACACACGTGCTGCAGAAATCGTGCGCGCACACACAAACACACGCGCTGTTTTATGTTAAGGGCTTCCTACTAAACATGTTAAAACACAGACATCTGTTAACTTTAAAAAAAAAAAAAAAAATCCCAAAGATCTAAACAGAATTCCAGGAACTGATATTTGATGCCAACTTGGACAGACAGCAACATTAAACATATGAGCCTAAACAGTCCTCCTTAAAAAAGAAAGGGCTTCCCTCGGGCCTTGAAAGTTCTGTAACATTTTTTGATTGCACAAAAAAAGAAACTTTAAACACGTTTGAAAAATTAACTGACCTCAAGTGTGGATTTTTTTTAGGATGTTAAAATAGCTGCAAATGTATTTAATAATCCTGCATCCCTGAGGAGGTTGGTCCTGTAGTGAATAGTTGTGTTGATGTAGCAGCAATTATCATTTGACTTGAAAATATCAAGATTAAAAAACAAACACAACAACAAAAATAAAAATAAAAATATCTTAAGTGAACTGAATCGATGTCAGGTCTTACCACTGAAACCCGCCTTGAATTTCACCAAAACAAGGCCTTGAAAGTGCTTGAATTTGATGTCCGCTCGTCCAAGACGATGTGAGTGGCCTTTCAGTCAAAACTACAACATCTCGAGTGAGTTAATTAGATTATATGTTGGACTACAGGTGGATCTCTGGACCCCCTCTCTCACTTAGCCCAGGGCCCTTTGGGGCTCCCCGGACCACAGCTTTAACACCCCCCACCTCTGTCCCTCAATCTGCCCCCCCCTCCCTGCCCCATCCAGTCATAACTTCATATCTGCGCCAAATATGAAAACAAGACACACTTACTTGTTCTGATCTCGCGTTAAAACACGAATGTTCGTTACTGTAAAATCCCGTCGGAGCGGATCGAAGCTGATTATTGGAACCGTCTCCGTTGTTTCTCTCAGCGACACAAAGAGCATTCTGTTGATTTCGAGCAAATATCGGCTACCAATCCCATCTGGCCGCCTGTCGGCTATTCTCTCTGAGTTATATTTTGGGGCTTGTCAAACCGGCGGCAATAAAACACACTTTATTACCGTCACGTGCTCAGTTTTTTTTTTCTCTGCTCCCACGCGGGTTCATAAATTATTAGGCCCTGCACCGAGAGCCACTTTATTCGATAATGGCGCCAAAGAAAAAAAAAAACCTTTAATCTCTGGGGTTTTGAGCTGTTGGAGATTAAAGTTTATGGGTGTTGTGGTCATTTTCAACTACACAGAGTGTTTTTTCCTCTTTTCAATTTTATTTGAGGCTATTTTTGAATAAAAGTCTCTCCAAAGATACCAAAGAAAGTGATTTTTCTTTGTGTTTGTGGCGTTTTAATCGAATTATTCGCCTTCTTTGATATAATTGGTGCTTTTTGGTTGCTATAATAATGGAGGGCAACACATGTTCCATGAAGAAATCGTGCTGGATATTTGTGAACGGAATAAAATCCGTGCGTAAAAATTGTGTTTCGTGTGCGTAAAACGGAGAGTCTGCATGCTGCCACCGTGTTGAGACCCCCGTGTGGTTTGCACTGCAGTCCTTTCCTCCAAAACAAGCAGAGACTCAACGCTGTTTGCATTTTTCCGGATGTTTCTGGAATGCTGTTTGGAGCATTTGTTTCCTGCTTTGATTTCCGTAAATGGGGAGCAATAAAACCATAAAGTGCCTCTGTGAAAACAGACCGCAGGTCAGTGTGTGTGGTTGTGTGTCAGCTCTGCTCAGAACATTTAAGTGTCAAAGCAATACAATCTTTTAAATCTTTAAAAAACAATAGGCCTTCTCGAAATTACTTAATGATAAGTTAATACTAAAAGGACAGTAATAATAAGAATAATAATGGCAAAACACGTTTGGAATTTAACTTAATCAACATTAATTCAGCCTTCTGTCTACAGGAAAATAACACGCATTTCTAATCATGTGCTGCAAAAGAAAACAGTCTTGTCTTTTTGGAACCGGTTTTTAGTTTTGATTTTGATTTATTCGTGTCGTTTTCTGCAACCGCATAACAGTTAATGAAATTATTGATAATGCACAGGCTAAGCCGAATGTCACCAGTGCACGTGTGTGGTTTTGCAGGCAATATGTTCAATGTTTAAGTTCTTCGGTGCAGAAGAATCCGTTTTCTTTATCTTTCCTTTAATTAACAAAGTGTCACCGTCGTTTTTTAAACCACAGCCCACTTGAATCCGTGATTTATAGCGCGTTAGCTTGGCGTCCTGCATGATAACGCCTCCCAGCTGCTGCAAACATAAAATCACGTCCAGACCAAACAAAAATGTCCCGGGACAACAGAGCGCGTGAAGTCGCCCTGCTCGAGGTGCATTCAAGGAAACTGGGAGAGGGGGACTCTCGTGAACTCCAAGTTGAATGAACTGGAGGGTGAGGGGAAGATGGTGTCGTTGCCCGAGTCTGAACCGAGTCTGATGAAAACCCACAGAGCTGGAATCTGTATACTGACGCTATTGGAGGAAATATCATCTTTGAGCCTGTAGCGCCATCTAGTGTTTTTAAAAAAAATGCACAACAGCTCCTCCAGCTGTGGTCTGTGTGAAGCCAGTAAAGGATGCGGCAGCAGATCCACACTGTCTCATCTAAAGATGTTTTTCTCTACTTATTATGATTTTGGTGATGGACGAGGATGTTGTAGCAGCATTCCCAGCAGCGCGTAGTAGTATTTTTCTGAGGTAGATCGATAGTATTGGAAGAAATTTATTTCAGTTATTTGTCTGTCAGCATGTGTATTATCATGCAGGTTAAACCCTGTTAACCCTCCTAGTAATACTTTAAATATTATTCAAATTTACAGAACTGTGCAGCTTTGATGGCTTTTTGAGCACTGCACTGTGTACCACTGTTATCACTGTGTCACTGACTGTTACCACCCCCTGGTGGCTGATGATAATAACAACACTCTTGGCATAAAAGATTCAAATAGGATTCAAATAATCCAAAGCCACAGCATCGAAAATGGTACCATGTGACACAACATGCTCATTATATTTCATACAGTTGCATTTATTATCACCTATGTGTTAAATCAATAGAAAGTTCAGTTTACTATATGTGAAACAAATTGTCTGTAGGTAGAAATATCAAGTGAGAATGGAAAAAGAAACATTACCAGTTTGAATCATTGTTGATAATTGATAAAATAGCTTTTGGTTTGTTATATCCTTTTTTTGTTTTTGTTACCTGTATCAGATGAAAATGTCCAACTGCTTCACTTTAGGTGAACTGCTCGAGCCCCAAGCTGTGTGATGTTCTGAAAAATAGACAGAATAAACACACACTCAGTGAAAGGCACAAGAATGAGCTTCCCTAAAATGAGAAAGTGGATAAACACCAAAGACAAGCCGTGATAGGACTAAAAAGCAATGATCATATACAGTATATCCCTCATTATTGATTCTTAAATTCAATTGTGCTTTATTTTGCAGTTGTTTGGTAGCAGAGTGCAGCTTTGCTCAGTAAAGATCAGACTCTCGGGACGAACCTGCAGGTTGTTTTCTTCTTTGTAAATGTCCGGCTCAATCTGAAGTCTTTGCACCATCCTGCAGGGACAGAGAGACAAAATACTGACGTCTCTTAAGTTTCTGTCTTTGTCATTCTGTCTCACTCTCGGGCTCTGTTCCTGTCTGTCTGATCTTGTGTCTTTCTGTCTGTCTCAGGCTTTAATTTAATGTTTGTCTCATTCTCTGCGTCACTGTCTTCCCCATCTCCTTTTGTCTCTTTGTTTCTCTCTCTCACACGCATTGACACATAAACGCACACACACACACACACACAGATTCGCTGCTGCATTGCAGTAGGTTGTAAATACTGAGTGTCAGCTGAGCTTGACTGAGCGGCACCAGTGAAATACTGTCTTTGTTTCTCTCTATCTCTCACACCCCGCCTGCTGCCCTCA
>NTHP01000230.1:359872-380963 GCA_003416845.1 Oplegnathus fasciatus | reverse complement strand
TAAAGTGTTACAACACATCCTGGTCTCCCCTGCAGAGGTTCACCACTGCGGTTTTCCAAGGCAGCCATGTTGGCTCCACAATCCGTTGCTTAGTAACAGCCGATCGTGACAGCTGAGGTTAAAGATGTTGGGCATCTTGGAGCGCTGCATTTCTTTCACCAGCCATAACTTCACCTCCTCCACGCCTATCCTGGAAAAAAAAACCGCAACCCCAGCCTCCTCTCCAAATCCATCATTCATTCATACTCCTCCTCTCCCGGGTCATCAGCTTCTTCATCTTCATCCGTCTGTTCTGGAACCAGATTTTAACCTGTCTCTCTGTCAAATTTAGGAGTCCCGCCACCTCCAGGCGCCGGTCCCTGGTCAGGTACATGTTGTAGAGAAACTCCTTCTCCAGCTCCAGGGTCTGGTGTTTGGTGTATGGACACCTTTTCTTCCGGGTGGACTTGGCATGGATCCAACTAGCCGACGGATTTTCTGCAGAAGAAGAGACAGGGTAGCATAGATTTTCACTTTAACCACACACCAGTATATTTACTTTCTGCTGGTTGGTGTGTTTCTGCATGCCTGCGTGTGTGTGTGTGTGTGTGTGTGTGTGTGTGTGCGTGCTGTGGGGAGTTCAAAGGCTGACATAAAAATCAAAGAAAATATTCTCAGGAACAACTTTTATGAGGCTGCAACTTTTGGCTCATTAGAAAAAGAAACAGCAGCACATGCTCAACGCGCAGCTCCATAAATAAAGACAGCGCTCGGTTCTTTTTTAAAAAACCATGTTGCTCCTTTTGCCAAGGCTAAAACTGTAGGTTTTATTAGCATTAAAGTTGTCCATACCCTCATTTTACCCTTCCTTCATCTCAATAATTTAACATAATGTGACATCATGTAAAATCATGTCCGTGGTTTCTGATGTAGCAGTAGACCTTTTAAGATGGACAAGTTTTTGGGAGGACAGCAAGCAGCAATAAAACACAGCCGAGTGTTCCCAATAAAGATCTAAAGAGTCTAAATCTCTGTCTGAGTGCAGGCAGCGTTGATAAACAGCCAAACTGAACCCCATTTTTAGAATTATTAATCTGCAGTTGGCGAGGGATATTTGAACCTCTGATTGATATGTAATGCTTTATTGGCCACTTTAAAGAAAAAAAGAAAAAAAAAGTCAAGCAGCCAGAGAGTGCTGTGAAATGATACAGCCAGCAGGAGAGCAACAAGTATTTTGGCTTTGGCCATGTATGCATGCACTCACACCACACAGAGGACATCTTTGCTCCCTTTGCATCAATTTCTGAATTATTCATTGGATGAACTGGACTTCAGGTTGGCACAGATCTCCTTTACTCTTTTATTTAACGACAAGTAAAACTCCTAATAACTCATTTCTGACACAGAAAAGCTACCAGAAGTTCATATCCTTTTATTCTGTTGCACTTATATTTTTTTTTAAAAATACACCAATAGCCTACATTTACAGAAAGTTACAATGTAATGCCAAGACAAAAATAAACAATAATAATAATAATAAAGGTTATTTGAGGCTGTTTTAGGCATGCTACATTATGAAGTTACTTCTGTGCAAACTATGAGCAGTAAAGGGCCTTTAAATAATCAGGGTGTTTTGGGATAGATACAACATATTAGCTATGTGGGCTATTTTGGGCTCATTAATCTACTTCCAGCACAACCCGGATCAGAGGAATGCAGCCAGCCTACCTGCGTCTTCCCTCCAGTGACAAATTGTTAAATAACAGCAATAGCAACTTAATTATTTTAATGGACAATAAAGTTTTATATTTTACCGTTTACAAGACATTTATAGGGCTATAAAAGTCACACACACTTACTTACTTAGGCCACGTTCTCCCTCTGTGTCACACACACACACACACACACACACACACACACACACACACCTGTGTACGCACATGCTAAAAAACATTCTTGAGTTTGGTGTATCTGTCTTTACCCGGGTCAGGCTGTTGCTGTGGTTTTCTCTCCTCGTCCTCCTTTTTGGGCTCCGGCTTTCTTCCCAGCTCCTCCACGGTCCCAAGCCGCTCGAGGACCACCTCAGTCGGGCTGGCGAAGCTGGAATCCCCGGGGCTGTCCTGTGGCGGGGGTGAACTCTCGGGTTTAACCGCCTCATACCTCGGGCTCGGATTGGAGAGGTCACCCTGAGCGGGGAGACACCCGGGGAAACCGGCCGACGCGTGGGACAGTGAGGTCTCCGAGGAGGGAGTCGCCCCCTCCCAACAGCGGACGAATCTGCTCTCGGACGCGGCCGCGGATGCGAGGTGCTCGGCGTGGGTCTGCGTCTGCGGGCCGTAGTATGGGTGGTGGTGGCTCAGTAGGTGATGTGGATGAAAAAGGCCGGGGATGGAGGCGCCGGGGGTGGACTGCAGCTGCGGGGAAGAGGACGAAGAGGAAGTAGAGGTGTTTGTCCAAGGAGAAAAGCCGTTTAAGCTCGTTTGTTTGTTGGAAAAATGTGAAAAATCCGGAATGTGTGAGCCGGGGGTCCCCTCCTCCTCCTCCGCTCCCCGGGCTGGCTTTGCGCAGCCGGCCGTCGAACCCTGCAAGCCTCCCGGGATAAAATGTGCACCGTACGGCTCCTCGGTCTGGAGCCCCATCATGGAATAATAATTCGTTAGCGACATGTTTATTTTATTATTTCAATAAAAAGACACTTAAGTGCGACTGTAAAACGTTAGATGGGCTGGTATAGTGGCTTACATCCTCCCCTAAAATGGTAGTAATTTTTTTTCCTGCCCTTACCGTCTTCTCGGCTGCCCATTGGTTACACTGTGGATCACATGGTTAGACTGTATTTACCCAGTATGGATAATAAATCAAATCATTCTTTTGTGCTCAGAAACGTGATAGTAGGCCTACTATCCTGCTGCCAGATGGGCCTGAATGTAGCATAAAGCTTTTTAAAACTCTGTACTTGAAACACCGTTTTACAAGCTGAAGAAAAACTAGCAGGGAGTCGTTTACAAGCTTGTTTCAAGTGTGTTTGTGCATGTGTGTGTGCGTGTGTGTGTGTGTGTGTGTGTGTCGTCTCAAAGTGTAACGGGATTGAGATTGACTGAGGAAAGATGGGTTTTGGCTTTTCTTTGTCTGGACAAGTTGATTTCCTTGATCTTCAGTTTACAGTGAAAGTATTGTGTGTTTCTTGGAAAAGTGAGATGAAAACTCTCCCTCGTACTTCACGTTGGATGGCGCTAAGTGAGCTTTCTCTTGCGCATCATGTCACTGCTTCACAAAATAACAGCAAATGGTCTGCAGTTGGATCTGGATTGGTCAAATCTCTCCGTTTCTACTGTTCTGTTTCAGTTATCTGATTTTTTTAAGCTGTCTTTTGTTTTTATTTATTTGTTTACTGACTCACTCACTGAGGTAACCTACTTATTAATTCACTGACTCATAGGCTACATAAAATGATGTTGCCTGCTTGCGCAAAGCCGCACGGATTTGACACTTTTAAAAGAGTATTTTTGTGTCTTTGGATGTTTTCTTGTTGAGATCCGTCTCTGTCCAGTAAAAAAAATTTCAGAAAACTGAAGGATTAAGTGCGTCTTAAACTAAATAAACCATTTAACACCTTATTATTTATTATCTGAAGAATGCATGGTCAGAAAAGTGAAAACAGGCTTGTTTTTCTTATCTATCTATCTATTGGTCAAATACTCGAGTTGTATATAATATTTCGTTGTTATTCTAAACTTTGCAGTTCAAAAACCATATTTGGCTCCATGACAATTAACCAAAAGACTTTCCCCGTTCACCATCACTGTGCCCATGTTTGTGTGTGGAGGTGAAATTCTATTGGCTGGAGGAGAGGATGACAAGCAGGATGGGGGCGTGGCTTAAAGACAGAAACTGTGTTCCTTTTTGGAAAATTTTGTAACAAGCCTCTAACATAGACCTTGATCGCTGTCTCTTCTGCACTCGTAGCGCCATCTGCTGGATTGAATGTGTTAAAACAGGAGGGATTCCCAAACTTTACTCATGGAGGAAGCCTCAGATATGTTTACATTAGATCTGGTCCTGTGGAACATCTTTTTGGTGTATTTTTTTTATTAAAATATAACTCAGACACACTGTATGTGAGTTGATTCCAGCAGGATGAAGGGTCAGATCTGAGCAAAGTAATCCTTTAAACAGCGTCATTGTGCTAACTAATAAAGAGTGACATTATAGTAACATAAAACATTGCAAATTTTATTGTAGACTACCTGAAACCACCGGCCTCTGGAAGTCTCAACTTCATCTTTAACAACTATCGCCTATAAGAACATCCAACTGTTCAACACAAAAAGTTTGATGGGAATGTTACTCTGGTCTGCTTCAGCAAGCAGGGCACTTTAATGCATTTTTTTTCTCATTTAGCACATTAGAAGTTAGTTTAAACTCTGTCAACTGGTCCCAGCGATAAAATGAAGAAACACATGAATCAGCATTTATAATTTCATTAACTGGATCCTTGAGGATTCAGGCCAGACGGGTGTTATTGCAGTAAGTCCCTCTAGGTGGCAGTGTCATCGTGACTGCTCTGGTGCTGGAGGTGGGGGTTGTCAGTCTCAACCTGCTGCTACAGAATCTGGAGTGTTTACTGTGTAAAAGTCATGACATATAAATGTATATATACTGACAGCGTTGCCCACAGTGCATTGCCATAACCTGATGCCAACTGTTTTAGAGATGAACATTGAGAAAATCTGTTAGTGAAGCATTATTATTACTTCATTACTTTATCACATTACTGTTTCTACTACTACGCCTACTTTGTTGTTGCTGTTAATAGCACTGTAGGAGCTCTACCATTACTTTCACAGGTAACAACTTACTTTAATCCACCTGCATTTATGAGCAGTATACAAACACTGAATAAATGGTTTCGTGACACACCATAATGTAGTTAATTGTAAGCAGGTATACAGGCATTTTAAGTGTTTATTAATATATTTGTCAACAATTATAACGTCTCCCATGAAGACCTATTTTCTATTTTTACAGCTGTGTTTAACCATATTGTCATTCGTTATCTGTTTATACACCAGCCTCCCCTTATGAGTGCCCACAAGAGGAGTTATAGTTGACAAATACATTAATCAACACGTGTTTCTGCTTACAACTGGATTATGGTGTGTTATAAACCATTTACTAAATGTTTATAGTACTGCTTATAAATGCTAAATAAGGGGGTTATTGCCTTTTCGCTGTTACAACTATTTCGTTCATCAATACTGCTATTATTGCAACTACTACAACAACTGCTGTTACTGCTGCTGGCATTATTATTATTAATACAACTACTCCCAATACTGCAGTATACTACTGCCACTTTTTCTCTTCTTACAATATTGCTGCTGCTACTGCTACAAATATTGCTGCTGATACCTACTACTACCCCTAATACTGCCTCTTGAACTATTATTACTATTTGCACTAACTGTTACTGCTTCTACTACTAGTTATATTACTAGGGCTACTTTCTATGATTACTGTTACTGCATTATCCATTTCTTTAAGACTGTAAAATGTAAAAAAAACAACAACAACAACAACAACAACACAATTCTTAGCAATTGTATAAAATATATATAAATGAACCCTTTTAAAATGTAAATGTAAAATTTAAAATGTGTCTGCGTTGGTACAAAAAGGCTCAGCAGGCTTGTGGTGGAGTTTATTGTAGGCCCTTAGGTTAAATGCCTTTAGTTCCAGCCAGAAACACAGCCTCTCCTTTCATCTCTCTCTTTTTACGTCGCACACAAATACACACTCATGCACGGCCCCACACACACACAAACTGAGTGAGTGTGTGAGACAGGGAAAGAGAGAGCCAGCAGACCGTCTGTATTGCCCCAATAAAAGTCATTAGGGTGAGGAAATGGTGGTTGTGACGGTGTGGTGTGTTGTGGTGGTTTTGCGGTTCAAGGTTCATTTGCAGCCTTGGACTCACTGTGTGTTTCTGCTGTCTGGTCCAGTGTTCAAAGTCTGGGTCAGAACTCCAGAGTGAAAATAAGAGAGAATACATAACAGAGAAGCTATTTACAACTTTTACTTATTTTCTTTTATAGTTTGACGCTTCTACTCTTCACTTATGAATGTTACATTTTATGTCAGTGTAACCCGTGCCTGCAACGACCTGCTTGATAACCTGCTTTTTAGTTATTATGGTTGTGTTTATGGTTTAGGCATCATTCAACTAAAATGTGAGCCTATTTAATTGTGCTTCTGAATATTTTGGTTGCAGAAGTGATCACATATGACATTCTTTACATTTTTTGCCATATAAACACAGTGTGAATGGCCTCACACAACACTGTAACAAACCGGCCTTTAAAATGAGCAATATTTGTATAGTTCGTGCAAATATTTTCTTATTTAATAGGTAATTTTATTTTATACAACAAATTTTAAAACTAAACTGGTTTGTGCCACCACTAAGAGGCGGTAATTTAAAATTTCCCAATTTCATTCAGGTTAAACCTAAACTCTAAATGTCTCCTGAACCTGTTGTTGTTTTTGTTTTAGAAGGTTTGAAACATTTGTAAAATTTAGAGTGACATAGAAATGCTTTTAAAAGTTTGAAATCTCTTTCAAACTCAAATGCATTTAACTTCAAGCTTTTTACATCAAATTAAGGATTACACACTCCTGTATAGTTGAGAAAAATCCCTCAAAGCCTCTTAAACAGATATTGTATAAGGTTGTGAAATAATTTAATACATTATCTTCGAGTGTACATGTATTGAAATATAATTCATAAATATACTGAAATCTGAAATTGTGTAATTTTGCAATAAATACAAGGACACACACTTGACACAAAAGTAGAAGATAAACATGAAATAATGACTCACTGACATCATTCAGTATTTAATCACATTTAATTAATAACAAAGTATTTCATACTATATCAGAGTACATCAGTAAACCAAGCAATATAATTGGACTCATATGTCTTTACAGCCTCAAAACACGGGAGCAAAATGGTAACAATACCAGTATCAAATGTCACAATTATCAGAATAATCAATGCAGATTGTCTTCGCTTGCGTAAAATGATTATATTTATATGCTAAATAGATGGTTAAATGTGATCATATGAGGTATAAGAATATTGACGTTAGTTATTAACCTTTAACAGGTACGTCACTTATAAACAAATTCACAAGAACAACAATTTTATAATTCAAAAATCATCATCAACACTGATATATCTGTTCAGTTGTTTGTTATAAAAGCTCATTCACACACACACCATTAGATTGTCAGCAGTGCAAGTCGACATTAAAACACCACAAGGCCCCACATACAAGCGTAGAAAGAGCTGCGTCTGTATTTGATGTTTCCCTAGTTTTTTTTAAATAAAAAGAATAAAGAATGTATGTCCTCATTCCTTAGTATTTAGGTCATGAAGGCCTGAGGCAGAGAGAGGGTTAATTTCTCCACAATAAGCCACATGACTTCAGAGGGAAGTTTGGTTTAAATAAGGCAAGAGGGCGTTCTGAATGTTTTCTTGATAAAAAGTCAAGAAACTCAGGAGCTATACAGAATATTCCAATAGAGAAGTTGCTGTTTCAGACTGTTCAGGGTATGTTTGTACTCAAGAAAAACATGGGCCCTAAACCTGAGCCTTGGAGTTCTCCTTTGATGGCAGGAAAGAACTGATTTTATTTATTTTTATATTTGTTTCTTTGTTTTTACCCTTTATTTATGTCTCTTAACCCGCCTACTAGACTGGAATGACACAGTGCTGTGACGAGGTTTGCAGAGTCGTCACACAGTTTGTGCGTGATGCCGAAAGAAAGACTGTCTCTTACTTCTTTCTCCCTCCTCCGTCTATCACAACAGGTGGTATCCTGTGCAGTACTGCAGTCTCTCTGTTTTCAGCTTCTTCTCTTTCATTCTTCTGTTCTGGAACCAGATTTTCACCTGTCTGGATCAGCAAAGAAACATGTTCTTACCATTTGATTTCTTTGTGCTGAGACAGAGTTTGGTTTAAAACAAAGGCATACATTTTGGGCAAAACATGATAAACATAAATCAGGCAGAATATTCAAGGGGAATATAATTGCATGACGGTCATCAGCAACATTTTTTGATTGGTTATACAAATAAATGAAGTTCAAAAAAAATAAAAATATGTGGTTACAGAAAACATCATGACAACCCAGTGTATAAAGTTTAAAAGTGAGGTGTATTTTATTCCCGTAGGATGGAATAGCATAAAGGGGAGTTTGTGTGATATGTCCAAAACAATTATTTTCATTATCAATTAATCAGTCAATTCTTTTTGTGGCTAATCAATTAATCGCTTGGTCTACAAAAAGTCAGAAAATTGTGAAAAACACCCATCAAATTTGACATCTTCAAACTTCTGATCGAGAGTGTAAAACCCAAAGATATTCAGTCTGTAATGATAGAAAACAATGGAGAAGCCAGAACAACAGAATTATTAATTTTCCGTCAGTCAACAAATTGATTAATCGATTGTTAATTCCATGAAGTTTTTCCACTGTTGAAGATTATTAAAGCCATATAAAAAAATGTTTTCTCCTTCCATATTCAAAAACATGTAGGCACCTTCCATGGTTAAAAAAAAAAAAAAAATAGCATTAGATATTCATGCTAATCACACTTCCAAAGGTTCCACAGCACTTTGCTAACAAGTGGAACCAGACACCAGTGTGGTAACTGTGTATTTAATCAAAGTGCTTCACTGCAGCTTGAGGCTTAATAACACCTGGTGAGTGAAGTAACAAACACCAGAGCCCTAATTTACCCTGATCTAACCCCAACTGGAGCAAGGTCGTTCCTTCACCCTGGTGTAACTGAGCTCCTGCTCCTCTTTCATATTCAGTGACTCAGAACCGGGGTCCAGTCCTGGCCTAATATATTTTACAATGCAATGAATTGCTTTCATTTAAAATGAAATCGAATTAAAGAAACACTGCAACATGCACGCACCGATCTGTCAGGCGCAGGCGGCGGGACAGCTGCATGCGTCTGTCCTTGTTGATGTAAATGTTGAATAGGAACTCTCTCTCCAGCTCTCTGATCTGCTGCTTGGAGTAAGGACAACGCTTCTTCCTCCTCACACAGGGCTCTGCTGGAGAGAGAGGCAGAAGATTAGACATGAAGTGATAATAAGCAGTCACTTTGTAGATAGATAGATAGATAGATAGATAGATAGATAGATAGATAGAACAGTTAATAAAAACAAAACAAAAGAAAGAAATATAACAGAATTATAGAATTATAATAGGTCCAGTCTGTGTCTAATTCAATAGAAGAACATTACTAATGTAATACAACACTAATGTGAGAAGTTCAAGAAATAAATCCAGTAAAATAAGTCCATGACAAAGTCCAGAATTCTTCACATCTGTCCAGGTCTAAGGTGCCTGGTAGCTGGGGTGGGGGTTGGGAGTCCAAACTTCCACAGAGCTGAGCAACAACTTTTAAACTGACTCACAAAAATCAAACTCATGTGAACCAGTCTGAGCTAATTAAAATGATTTTTAACTTTTAATCTAAGGTGAATGTCAAGGTCTCAGTCAAAACAGTGAATTCAATAAGTTAGCATGACCTTCATGCTGTGAAGCCAAATGCTCTCATTACAAAGTGTAATTTGTAAGTTATGCATGGTTGGTACCGTGAGACTGTTTCCTATTTCAACAGCCAACCGCCATGAGTTGGGCGTGCAACTCAAATGACCAGCAAATGGAGAGAAAATTGGAACAGTAACTGACTTTATTGTGTAAATTGATGAAAAATCACATTCAGCAGCGCTCTTTGCACAAATCCAGATCTAGGCTTCATTCACATATAAAACAGACCCGTTATGAACATCAGCATGTCCGCTGTGTATTCGATTTGACACCGATTATTTTGTTATATCGGGGCCATTGAGTACATTCACAGGTTTTAGACATATAAAAGAAAAGTACACTTTTTTTGTTAATAGTTATAGGCCTATTCAGTCCTTTATTTTGCACTTTATTTTGAAAAGAGGAACTTGGTGTAGTTTAATATGACTGAATAAACACAGAGAAGCAAGCTGTACAACAATTAAACAAATACACTAATAAAAGAGTTAACTATGAGTCTGTCTCCGACTATAATATATAACGACTGTTCTTAATTGGCTGCCCACTTTGGGCCCTTCTGGCTCTTGACAGCATTTTACGTGCCAAACTTTCAGTCAGTTTATGTTCATCTCAGTGTAGCAGAACGAGTAACTTATTCTATTTCAGAGCATGGAAGGAGTCCCTGGAAAATATAGAAATGATGATACATATATGTTATATTTTTATTGAAACATGCAGGATATCGAATATCATGTTATCAGTTTTACGAATCTCAGTCTGCACATCAAGATGACTCAAACTGCTGTCGGCTTTTTCAAAGGTCTCTGTCTCTCCGCGTGGTCTCAGCGAGGAATTAAACTATTTAATTGAAATTATTATTATTATATTATTATATTATAGGCTATTATATGATTTTCACTTACTGGGTGCATGACTGTAGTCTCCTCCACTGCCGCTGGATGACGGCGCATCCTCCTCGTCCTCTTTCCCGGCCTGGAGTGACTCTGACCCCGCCCTCACCCCGCTGCTCTCCCCGCTATGACAGCTCGCCCACTCGGCCCGATTCCTCTCTTTCTCCTGTTGGCTCTCATATGTAGTCTCCGCTTTCGGATCCACTCCCTCTTCTGCGTACTCGGAAAACTGGTCGAAAATCGGCGGCAGGATTCTGCTCCGCTCTGCCGGGAAGAGGAGTTGTGAGTCCGGATTGAACCCTGCGTACCTGCCGGGGAAACTCCGCGGGTCTCCGGCAAACGCCTGGGCGTGAAAGCGGGTACCAGAGGCGCCGTACAGAAAGCAGTCCTTACTGGTGTTGAATATCGCCTCCGACAGGGATGGTAAACCCTCGTGATAAACAGCTTCCCCCGGCAAGTTGAAGCGAGGCGGCGGCGGGGAGGTGATGGGCCGGTTCGCCTGGTAGAGGGTCCATTTCCACGGAGGGGGATACTGCTTCCGCGGCTCATGGTAGCAGTAGCTCCGGTACTCAGACAGTCTTCTCGCTGCAGCGGTGCTGTGGTCCAGCAGAGCTGTGCTGGTCTCCGTTAAAAACGGTGAAGCGATGGAGCCAAAGTCAGGCTTTGACGGATGGGTGCAGCTTTGTAAATACATGGACAATTAAAATACTTCAAATTCTAACAGGCTGGTTTGGCCAATGACCTAACAAAATCTATAATTATCATAAACAGGCTAAGATGTCTACCCCTTTCTCTGGTTCTACATGGGGCACAGCAAATGAGCAATTATAACCAATATTACCTTCATATAGGCCTAGTCTAAAGCTAGTTCTGCATCGTGCGCTGAAAAAACAAGAAACCTAAATATGATAGGCCTGTAGCCTAAATGATAAGCATATCTCCACATCTCTTCATTACCCCCAAGACCACAATGAACCTCCTCTCAGTGTCCTTTAAAGTGAGGAAAACATAGTCTTTGACCTTGAGCCTGCCCAAACTGGGTCTGCTGAGTACAATTAACTACAGTAAAGGCTGGGCTGCACGTTTCTGCAGTCAGACCAGCCCCAAACTCTCTCTTTCTCTCTCTCTCACACACACACACACACACACACACACACAACTACAGTACACTAAAAATGGTGCTGTTGCTGAACTTTTATTACATTCTGTATAAAACATTAATAAATTGTCAGGAGGCGAAGTGGAAATTTAAACCTTATGGGGAGCGTTACGTCTCTGCAATAAAAATCTGTTTTTCAAGCATAAAGAACAACATTCCCCTTGCATGTATATTGAGTCCCTATTCATGTGTGCAGGCCATAAGACTTGTAAAACCACACCAGATGTTGAAAGCAAATTTCTTCAAATTTTCATGGAAAAGAAAGGAGCACAAACAAGTCTTGCAGGAGGCTGGACTTCAAAGCCCGTTTTGGACATTTATGAGGGAGGCTTAGCTGGGGCTAAATGTATTTGATCAAAACCCAGAAAGAGCCTTTTCAGAAGCTTTTATCCTCTGTCACCATCCATTTTGCCCCATGTGCCCAGGCAGAGTCCAACTAAAGGAACATCTCAGGAATTCAGCGGAGATGGGAGAATGAAAGCTGCTTGGTGTCTGTGTTGTCTCTTCTCATCTTTAACTGAAATATTGTTGCTTCATGATTGACTAAAGTATCATTTAGGGCAGCAACAAACCCCAGTTTTACTTACAAAAGTTACAGTCATGTATTCTGTAAATACTTTGTTGACTGTGACATCAAGGGACAGTATATAATGTCAAATCTATGTCACTATTTACTGTATGTGTAAAATAATTTTCCTTTCAAACACAATTCTCACAATTCTGATATTTTGCTGACAACTTTATGTATTGAACATCTTTAGATTTGTCCATTTGCATATCAAAACTTTAAAAAGATTTTTCCTGCAGAATTTTATCCTTAGCATTGTGAGAAATATTGCAAAGTTGCTTTAAAAATGCGTATAAAACTTGCTATCAGTACGTTTTGACATTTCAGCTCAGTATTCTAAAAGTAGTTTTTTTTCTTCTATTTATTTAGTTTAGTTTGTTAGTAGACTTTTGCATCATGATCACCAACTAGTTTGCAAATTATCAGTATTATTATTAATTATCAGTATTGTCATTAATTATCAGTATTATTACTCGTAATAGCGACCTTGTAGTAGTAGTAGTAGTTAACTATAATAGCAGTAGCAGTAGATACAGTAGTAGTCACACAGCGTCAGTATAGTGGAGCAACAGTAAATACTTTTTTCTAGAAAGAGTACTCGTAGTTGTTTTAGAAGTGCAGCAGTAGTACAACCAATACTGGTATCAGACAAGTAGATGGCCAGCAGTAGTAACTATTAAGTAAGTATTAAGTATTAGTCCTCAGGTTACATTTTGGTCATTTCCTTATGAGGAACAGTATGTAAGAACTCTTGTGTGTAAGGGGATTTTCCCGTTTATTGCTTAATAAATATATGTGTTAAACCAAAGGATGTTTCCTATTTCATGCATTCACTCATCATGAGGACATCTCACTGGAACACATCAGTGTGTTGTTCGGATGGAAAGGTCAATGACACTTAATGCCTGGAGTTATGTTTTTGATGTTCTTGTTGTATATATAGACCATATAATGTGTTCCACTCTTTGCAGGCAAGCCGTTTGATGAGCCTGTAAGCTCGGCTTATTACATGAAAGAGTTGCTGAATATAGATGCATGTGAAATACGACAGTGTCAAACAGAAAATGATGTCTCAGTGAGGTTGATTAATGCTTCCTAACAGACACACACACGCACATTCACATAGGCTCAAGTAAAGACCATAGATGCCACTACAATTTGATATTTTATTAGATTTAAACTTACAGTCCAGGCAAAAGGCAGTTGGAGGCTGCTGCTAATCTGGATGGCAAAGGCCAAACAACAACCTTGGCCTATGAACTCAGTACCACAAGGACCACGACAACTTTAAACTTAACAAAACAACAAAACAAAACCTGAAAACAGGACCGCCAACCAAAATCAAAACGAAGTATATTAACTATAACATAACAAAAGGCCTTTTTCTTCTCTCCACCTTGTTGGCTGAATTTCATTCAGCTGCTTCAGTTTCAGGGCCCTGCTATTGTTCATGGTGGCTCTCTGTCACACTACTGGTACACTTAAGAACAGAGCCATCATTAATGTTTCCTAATGAGTCTGCTGTGAAGAACAGCAGTATTCTCGTTTGCTAAACCGCGCGTTGGATAGTGTTTATAGTTTTCATATTATCCGTCTTGGGTGCCTCAGCAGGTGCCTGGTGGGCTGCTACACAGACATCTCCATCACTGTTATAGGATATGATAAGGTGGGTGGTTTTGTGTCTGGTTACATCTCATACATTTGGGTGATATGACTTATAATTCACAGCAATGCAGGCCTGTCGCAGCCAGAGTGAACTCAATGAACAAACCAGATGTAGACCTAAAATGTGCATTGTAGATGGAAGTCTTAAAGGAGCTGAAACACCAGAAACCCCCTAGGCCTATAGCAATATAAATACCTTAGTGGTGTATGGGGATTTTCCCATTTATTGCATAATAAATATTTATGTCTAATTAAAAGACTGGTTATTTAATGCTCAACACGAGGACATCTGAATGAAACACATCAACCTAATCCAAAGGTCGTCTACTTCAAGCCATTTTCAACAACACCTTCTCCTGTTTTTGACCTTATTATATACTGATGATATAGGCCTACCCATCATGTAACATGGTTAATTACCGGAGCACATCACTGTTGCTCTAATGTTTAACACCCCTGAACACATGTGATCGCCTCAAGTAAACATACCTCTGGTTGTTTACTGGTTATGTCTCCCTCATTATGACAGCCGGAGCCTTTGTTATGTGCACTTTGCTTGTGTGTGTTGTAGGTGACGTCAGGTTGTGTATGTTCAAATAAATATACCAGCAAAATTAAAATAAACAATACTGCGAGGGGGAAAAGCTGCCCAATTATTCTGACGTCAGTTTTGTGCTTTTATGTTTGCTTACACAATGTTAAGGGTGACAAACCCGCATTGTTGCTGGATTTTAGTTTTGGATTTAAATCGAACAAACCGGATTCAGACCTAGATATTCTGTGCAGGTGGTCTCGCTTCAGGTTCACACCATTTGAAACGAGAAAGATGGACGTCCTTTGTTAATCTGAACTGCATAGCCTACCATCAAACCTCTTACCAAAATAAATAAATACAATTAAGTCAAATAAAACAGCGGACTCCAGGCCTGTAGCAATATGAGTCTTTTAAGACCGGTAAAAAGGCCATCTCAGAATTATTTTCTCAGCAGCTTGGGGAAAATCACTAAATGGTAGACCTCATTATTATTATTATTATTATTATTATTATTATTATTATTATTGTTGTTGTTGTTTATTATTATAATTATACTTATTATTAGTATTGTTATTATTATTATTAGTATTATTTATGATCATTATTATTATTATTATTATTTATTATCATTATTATTATTAGTAGTAGTAGTAGCTATTTAAATGTCAGATCCTGAAATTCATCGTTTCCCTAAATCGTATTAAGATCGTATTAAGAGAGATATGATCTTTCCTGAACTATTTAACAACATCTGTTAGCCCGCATCACTGCGCGCTAACCTGGAAATAAATATATAATGTGCAAACAATTTAAATTATGTAAATAGGTCGAAGAAGCAGGCCTCGGTTTAGATTTAGTCCGTATTTTCTTCCTTAAACCTTGTTTAGGGCTTCGCTCCTATGATGTGTAGGCCTGTAATCATGATTATAATAACTTGTTCATTCAAAGTAGGCTAAACGAATCAAACTTTCCCAGACTATTAAATACAACGCATTCAGTGCATTTTATGCATTTTTGGATTTAATGAAAGATTAAGGCACGTGGACACGGAGCGCATTTCTAGGGAAACTTCGGTGCGCTGAAAGGGGAGCGTGCACAAACTAAAGAGCGCAAAGGAAGGTAAGGAACGAAAAAATGCATTTTTTTTCAGCAGTGGTTGAATGTGAGTAACAGAATACGGAAATAAACTTTTTTAAACTGAATTTAGCAGAATAATGGAGGCTTACCTTGTGAGGTGGATGAAAGGCCGAGCAGAAAATCCTTCACGGGCTGTGCGTCGGCATGGACATCTGTCCTAAAGCAGGTGTCTCCTATTTTGACAGACACTCAGTGACTGCCAAGTCCAATAAATGGTCTAAACCCCCCCAAACTAAAGTGTCTTTGAACCATGTGCCGTCCAGTCGAAATGTTCAGTCAATAAAAGACATGCAGACAGCAAATGGTGGCACGCAGGAGGCCTTTCACCCTCACTGCAAAGAGCTGTGTGATTAGTAGGAGCCAAATATCAGTAGGCATACCACTAAAATATCGAACCGTGTTATTATAGCTTCGAGTTGACAATCGTCCCGCTGCTCTGATAATGTACATGCATGTCAGATAGGCCTATTTTAATGAAGAAAATGTAAGACTGCAAGCACACAAAAACACAAAGCGGATAGACCTCAACTAAGAAACTACTACAGACAATTTCGCAGAGATTTTCCACCGTTTCCCACGTTTTAATAGATCAACACACAAATTTTACTTCTGTCACACTGCGGGAAAAAAAACCCTACTGGAACAGCTACACCTGTACACATCTGTATGCTCAGACCAGTCGGAGTCTCTGCTAATCTGCTGATTAATAAATAATTCTGAGTCAGCGAAGGCTCACCAAGAAATTAAAACACTTAAAGATTAAAACACTCAAACACAGTCTATTTCCATCTCATTAACAAAAGATGTAAAAGAATACTCATTTATGCGCGCTTTTTATTTTATTTTGTCAGATGCACTCAAGTGCATTCACATGATGTGATTACTGTTTGGTGTTCTGTGACTTTACAAACACACTCGGTGTGTTTCTGCGTGTGTACTTTGTGTAAGCGGGATGCTGGAGAATTACAGAGTGTTTAATTTATTAAGGGTTAATGAAAAGGAAATAACATCAGCATCAGGATTATTCATCAGCTATGTACATCAACAGCATATCTTGTGTGTGTGTGTGTGTGAGAGAGAGAGAGAGAGAGAAAGAGGGATAGGGGGAGGGTGGGGGGGATTTTTATTAGGCCCATAACTCTTCAGACTCCAGAGGAAGCTGTAAGCATTAAACCTGAAGGCCAAATCTCTGCACACTGCAGCCTAATCTGAAACAGCTCATCTGGGAGTTGAGAAAATGCTGCTGAATATTGGAGAGATTCAACAGCTTCAAAACACATTCTACAATGTGATAACAGTGGAAACACTGCGGGAACACACGTGTGTGTTTGAGGAGCTGAGCTGGGCCCCAGTTGGTTTTGGATTCTCTTTGCAGGATAAGTCACTTTTACTAAAAGGAAGGCTATAAAATGATTCACTCATATTGTAAATGCATAGGCCGAGCTTCAGGTTCTGCTGTCTGCACCATGTGTAGGGAGCATGTGGTCTCAAAAAGCTGCAAAGTGCCTCACCAGCTGCTGTTGCCTGCAGAGAGGAAGACAGGCCTTATTTTCAGAATAACTGTATTTCATCCGTGTAGTTGCTGCTGTTTCGGCTGGAAAGGAAATTATTAAAATTGCAGATTTTTTGGAGTAAATTGTATTAAAATAAAAATACACGGTGACATGCATGATGACAAGATTGCCATTAATTGTTTGATTAAAGGTGTGATATCATCACAGCTCAGTGACAACCCAATAAAACTATATTATTCTCTGTCCCAGTGAACAGCTCACACTGACTGCTGCACTGAATGATGAAAGCCCTCATGAAATAATAAAATCGCGACATCTAGTGGTGCAAATGTGACTTACATCTTAGAATTACAATAAAAAGCATGGCGCTCTATTTAATTTGTGTGGGGGTTCCTTTTTGGACTTTCATATGTATTTTTTCTTATTTGATGACTGCTTTATATTATTCTACCTCTGTAATATTGTTTTGATGGGCTGACCTTTCATTATTTGACTTGTTGAAATGTAATATTTGGCGTTTAATTCATTGCAATGTTTGTTAATTGATGTTTGGCTTTTCATTATTTGCTGTGAATATTTATTATTTGATGATATACATTATTCAATAATTGTTGTGGTCTCTTATTATTTTAACAGTTTGAGTTTTTAGATGCAGCCTAGTGATTAATTGCTGGATATGGCATGAATTCATCTCCATAAGGTCCAAAAAAGTCCATAAGGCAAAATAAATGCATCACTGAGGTGTTTTGGTGTTTAGGGAAATAGGACTACAAGATTCAAGACATTCCAAACAATTCCAATCAACTAATAAATAGCCTGTTTTTTTTTTAATTTAAACTTTTTTGACTAATAAATTAGCTGATTCAATGGAAAACATCTGTCAAGTCGTTTCTGAATGCAGTCTTTCTCTTTATCACTCCCAACATGCTGAAAAATTACAAAAATTTAAAAAAGACTACAACGCAAGGGACTCTGGGGACAGGATCTTTTAATTGAGGTTTACATGTCATTACTAAATCTACAGCAAGTAGGCATAGATGTTCATTTCTGTTGGATACCGGCACATGTTGGAATAGAGGGAAGTGAGGTTGCAGATAAACTTGCTAAAAGTGATATTTTAGAAATTTGTTTTGGGAGGTCAGAAGCAAAATCACTAATTCATCACGGCATTATGACATCATGGCAGGAAATCTGGAATAATGACAATAAGGGTAGAGATTATTATAAAATTCAAAAGTCTATCAGAGTGAGAAGTATTAAAGGCAAATGTGGGAAAGAAGATGTTATTTTCTCTAGATTAAGGTTGGGACATACAGGACTAAACTCTACCTTACACACCATGAAAAAGACAGCGTCAGGTAAATGTGAGACGTGTAATTGCAGGGAATCGGTTGAACATGTGCTGATAGGTTGTAGGAAGTTCAGTGTAGAAAGAGAAATACTGAAGGGCCGGGTGACAGATATGGGAAGAGAGTGGAGCATCAAGGGTCTGTTAGAGGTAGGGGACAATCAAGTACAGGTTCAAAGGGCTTTATCTAAATATCTGAATGAAACAGGGTTAATATCCAGAATATACGTTTTTTTTTGTTTGTTTTGTTTATTTATTTATTTATTTATTTTTCTTTCCCTTTCTTTCATGCTAAGTTGTGTGGTATAAAGTCATGATGTTACACACTCCGATACAGTAGGTGGAAGAAGAAGAAGAAGAAGAAGAAGAAGAAGAAGANGGTTGCCTTTCATCACAGGGATTTTAAAGTGCTGATATATAATAATATATAATAATATGGGGCCAAGCCATGCTGTACCAGTATTAGTAAAATCTTAATCAGTTCCAAAATATACAGGCAACGCTTGTAGATAGACAGAAATCAATAAGACTGACCCCCTGCCCTGACCAGTCAAGTTTTTAAAACAGTAACTTTTAAATGTTTTAGTTTTAAAAGTTGCTTAAAAAGTCTTACATTCTAATGCATTTCATGATAGTTTTTTTTCCAGTGTGTATATACAGTAAATGACACCATTTAAATGACCACACAGTACCTGATTCTTAGATTAAAGTGTCAGAAAATATTATTNGGGGGGGAATCCAACCTCTGCACCCGGGTTACGTCATCCGTAAGTTACGTCCGTGACGTCACCACGCCGCGCCAACTCTCGCTTGGCCGTTGAGATGTCAGTTCAGGTAACAGCAGAAATCTGCTGTTTGCTTGTTTCTGCGCTAACCTGACTACATAACCGGTCAACAGAAACACTTTAAACACCTCATGTAAGTACTTATTTTAACTGTAGGCTTTAATTAAAGACAACAAACCTCAGTCGTAGTGTGTTGCTGGTGACGTTGGTCTGTTATTGATGCTGTAAGTTAGCTAGCTAGGTACAGCAGTTAAACATGCTACACTTTGGGTATGACTGTGTTTAATTAACGCCACAATTATAATGTAAAGTTCAAGCTTAGATGACCAACAGCCTCTCTGTCTGGTTATATAACGTTACTGTTGCTTGCTAAGTTAACTAGCAGCGGCGTGAAACATCCAGTGCTTTGATGGAGCAGCTAACGTTAGCTAGCTTATAACTCCATTAGCTGGCTGGAAACGTGAAATTAACTCACAGTATGTTGCTGTTTATTTGTCTCGTGTGAAAGGACAACGTTAAATAGGAAAATAACTTGTTTGCCTGCGAACAGCTGTAAGCTATAAACGGGAAGTCTTAAAGAAAAGCCAGTTAACGTTGTAACATTACTAGCCTTTGTGTCTGGTGACCACCCTGGGACCCCAAACCCTTTACTGTTTTAGCTCACACAGATTACACATGTAGTTAGAGGTCTTCACCTTTTTGCTTCAAGTAATGTACTGAAAATGTTTGTGCAAACCATACACACTTTACACTATACACCATTTAATAGTAACCACATGCTGTCCAGGATGTATGTTATTGTCTCTTTGTACTTATTGGTAAACTTATATTATGAAAAACACTGGTCTTTTCTCTAAAATGCACAGCGGTTACATCACAACAGCAGCCACACGTGGACTTAAATCATGTGTAAAAAGTGAGTGAGTCATGCTCTGATAGGTCATGTCAAGTCAAAAGGTAAAGCGCTCCTGGATGTCATCATAACCTTTGACTAGATGTTGCCCTTTATCCAGAGAGATAAAACAAGAGCGGTTCATAGTGAGTTTGTGTTGTCCATGGAGAATGAACAGTTTTCAGTGTTGAATACATGACCAAATATGTTATTCGATATGATCTATGCCCAATTTTCAGCAAAAGACCTACCTTACTGTATGATATTTGTCGGTACTGGGCAGCTCTATGTTTGTCGTATTCTTTAAATTATATAAGGAGCCGTAAGATTTTCTTAGTAAATGCACAACAACAATGGCAACCATTGTGTCCAGTTATTCTATAGGCAGCTTGCTAAATCCTGTGATGATGTGAGTGTTGTGTAAATGTCATAGCAGGGCTTAAATGTGGTGTTTAAAATCAGCAGTATAAATTGTGTAACTGTAACAGCAAGGATTATGGGCTTTTTTTTACCTGAAACACGTTGTTTAACAGAAACTTTCTGTTTCGTAGTGAACCAAAAGAATCAAAGAGGAGACTGCTGTAATTTACAGATATGGGGGCCCTGATATCCCGATGGAAGGTGAGTGGATGAGAGAAAAGTTAAGTCAAAAAACACTTTAGGTTTAAGTACAAGAGAGGAAGGTGAAATCGAGCAGTTAACATGACAATATAAACAGGATGCAGGATAAAAAACAACAACACTTAACAATTATCAGACAAGACTAATACAGGTTTCACAAAATCTTAATCAAAGTCCTTTTTAAGAAGAGATTTAGCAGATGAAACTGATTTTGTTGGCCTGGGCTCCTCAATGAGGGAGCTGGAACTGACATTTAAAAGGTTGCCTTTCATCACAGGGATTTTAAAGTGCTGATATATAATAATATATAATAATATGGGGCCAAGCCATGCTGTACCAGTATTAGTAAAATCTTAATCAGTT
>NTHP01000230.1:326226-345923 GCA_003416845.1 Oplegnathus fasciatus | reverse complement strand
TTCTTGAAACCAGAATAACCACAAATCATTACTTTGCACACTTAAAGGGATAGTTTGGATTTTTTTTAACATAAAATTGTATTAGTTATCGTTACTGACACAGACATTAACTTAGGCAGGCAGTCCTGTGATCAGAAATCTCCTTGCCAGCTGGTCAATTGTTAGGCAAAAATGAGTAGCAGAACATGGGGTCAGGTAACAAAAACATTTCAAGCCACAACACACAAAGAAACATGAACCATTCATACGAGAATACAACATATATTGAGTAATTCTGCTGCCTGATGCTTCTGTCCAGTCTCTCTATAACTTAAAAATATTTTCTTTGTTGAATTACGCTAGTGTATTACTGTGCCGTGGAGCCGATTCTCATATCACACCGCCTGTAAGCTTGAATAGAGGCATAATATGTGAACTGGCTCCAGTGCATAGTAATACACTGGCAATTTTCAACAAGTTCCAAGATATAGAAAGGTCTGACAGGAAAATCGAGCAGCAGAATTACACAAAATACCTCATGATATCAGTACCGGTTAGTAATTCATATCAGAAAAACCCAAAGTTTAGAAAACCCAAACTAAAGTTTTCCAAATAGTTTTCCATTCAGTCTCTGATCTTAGACTATTCTGATTTCAGGTGCTTCATCGGTATCAATCCAGAGAGAGGAACAAAGGCCATCGGGGGCAAGAAGACGGGTGTGATCATCCAGAAGAAGTACACACGTCTCCACACTACTGAAGAACCTCATTGACTTTGAATGAGACTTCACACAGGTCAGTGAGCTCTCTCTCGTCTCTCTCTCACTCCATGTGTAGTTTTGACAGACTGACACTGCCACATTAAGCCACAAGAGACTTTGGTATTATCAGCTTTATAAGCATTGATTAGGCATTGTTATTGTACATTCCCGATTCTAGAGTTATTTTGATTAGTTATTTTGTTTGTTGCTGTTTTACAGTGGCAACACTGGAATAAATCTAGGGAGAGGAACAACCACCAGGAAGGTCATCTCTACCTGACTCAGAAGATTCCTCTTTGAATCAGGACTGTCCACAACCACCCAGACTATTCCTGAAGTTAAGCATGCACTTACCTAACAGGACTCTTTTAAGCCCTACCTACAGTTTTTTACCCAAATGTTGCTATTGATGTATATTTTGTGTTACAGTAGCGGTATTTATGTTGACACTGCCCTTTTAAATAAAGCTTTGTTTGATTTATATCCTTTCGAAGTTGTTTATTGCTTATTTTGCATAATTTCCATAATAATGCATATGTTTAAGCAGATATCTCGAGCCCAGAGAACAATAAAGTTCTAATGTTAATTACATTGAAGATTGATATTTTAGATATTCTTAACTGCTTAATTGAGTTATTGTATTATCAATTATGACTGTCTACACTAAATAGTGAGAATTTAAAGTAATCTACTGGCAACCCCCTAACCAGAATGTTACTGTAAATTCAAATAATCACAGAAATATACTGCATTTCATTTTTACTGTAATAGACTGTGAAATCATTCAACAGTATGAATACTGTAGAATTACAGTGTATTGCTGGCGTCTCTGCTGCCAGTATTTTACTGTAAATTGAAAAAATACAGAAATATACTGCATTTCGTTTTTACAGTAATATGCTGTAAAGTCATTTCACAGTATGAATACTGTAGAATTACAGTAACTTATTTACTGTTATTTAACAGAAAGATTCTTTACAGGGTAGCTTCAAGTATGACCCATCTAGATCACAAGACCCATGCCTCTAAGATGCCTCGATTTGCCTTTAACTGCAGTCCCCTCAATTTTTAGTAAATACACAAACTCACACATTCGAAGGTGACACGAGAGTGAGAGTACTGAACAGCATTTAACAATCAACTCGAACTGCGTCTGTTTGAGAGACAGAAGGAGAAAGAGAGCAAACACAACCTGAACCAGTCCAATGATAAAACACTTCTCTGATGCATCTCCAAGCGTGACGTCTGCTCTGACAACACACATATTCCTTTCTGGGTCAGGCCTCTACAACATGTTGAGCTCGATGAGTCTCCCAGCAAAGACTGCAAGCGTCCCGATGATGCACACTGCCATGAACACACAGAGCAGGATGTGGTCCAAAACCATGGCAACGAACTTCCACTCCTCTGCTGCCTGGAACGAGATGAGACGAGGAAGCGGGAAAGTCATGTTTGAGGACGTCTGACTTAATTTGGGTATTTACTGGTTACCTAAGTGATGATGATGATGTCAGGGGTCATTCTGATGTATTCACCTTCATAAAGGCAGTGATTAAATTTTGCTGCTTGATGTTTTAAGGTTTGCTATACAGACACACACCAGACTTGTCAATGTGGTAAATTATTAATTAATGTAATTGCCACTGCCAAAGAGGTTATGTTTTTGGTCCCATTTGTTTGTCTAGTTAGCAGGATATTTAAAAAACATGACAATGAATTTAAAAGAAATTCAATGGAAAATTAAAGGAATAGTTTGACGTTTGGGGAAATGCGCTTATCGGCAGAGAGGCGAGAAGATCGGTACCACTTACGTTAAATATGAAGCTATAGAGCCAGCAGCCGATTAGCTTAGCTTAGCACAAAGACTGAAAACAGGGGTAAACAGCTAGCCTGGCTCTGTCCAAAGGTTAAAAAGATCTGCCTACCAGCACCTCTAAAGCTCACAAATTTACACTTCATATCTTGTTTGTTTAATCTGTATAAGTGTACAAACTGAACAAAAGTTGTGCTGGACTATTTTTTGGTCAGGCGGAGTGACTTCCTGAAGTCTACATTGGTTGCCAGGCAACCTCATGGTGACTTCAGGAAGTGTGAAATTTCATTAAATTTTTGATATTTTTGCTATACTGCAATCACTTTGAAAAACGAATGGCACATTTAACTCATGATTGTCTATCACTATTTTTTATGCAGATACAGAAGACTGAGATGCAGATAAAATGTTTTAAACATTTTCTATTTTTAAAATACAACATTTTGACTTTTGTGCAGCCTTGGTAGAGGCTTTTTAGTTTTTTAATAAATATATGGATGGCTGACCAGCTGAATTCACAGCTGTTTTATGAATTTTATAAACTGATATAGGTTCGTACGCGTGTATCCATTATTCATGCAGTTGTTGTCTTACATTGTTAGAGTCCTCGTCTGATTTCATGGTCTCAGCGATGTACTTCACCCCTTCAATGGCGCTGCGAACGTCAGGGTTTTTAGCGATGGGAGACTGGAAGGTGACACTGGTGGGGGTGGGGTTACCTGCAGAGGAGAGAGCAGGGACAGGTTGTAGTTGTGGGGATACACAAAGATATATGGCACCCTGGACAACTGCTTAAAATCATAAAGCATATTACAAAAGTTTCATGTGTTAATTAGCTTTTCTTCACATCTGGGGTCAGTTGGCGTGATCTCTGTGACTTACCTTAAAACTTTTCCACTGACAACAACACCTGCATGTTACACTAACATGCCCACAGTATAAAACTATCTGGCTCTCTGCCCAGAACATGCACCTCTTGTTCTATGTCTAAGTGTTTGTGGGATCTGTCATTTAGTGGTGGTCTTGCCTGAGATGTCAGAGATGTCCATGTCAGTTGGGAACAGCCTCTTCTGCCGGATCTCCTGACTGGGACGCTTCATTGTTGAGAAGAACATCATGTTGGGAATGGTTTCGATGAAGACCTGTGGGACAGACAGATCCAGGTGTTGGTTATATCCAGCAACAAAGGCATTTCCTAAATGATCACAGGTAGATAACAGAACACAAACCTTGCGGATCCAGGCGGGCATGGTGTGCGTGCTGGGCGAGCGGTGATGCGTGTTGATGACGATGACAGTGATGATGATGGAGGCGATGACAAACACCATTGTGAAGAGCATGTATTTCCCTATGAGAGGAACAGCGCTGGAGGTGGAGGGGATCAGCTCCACAATAACCAGCAAGAAGACAGTCAGAGACAGCAGGACAGAGATGGAGAGAGTCATCTTTTCGCCTGGAGACAGAGAGATGGACAAAGTTTACATTGCCTATTATTTCTGCCACTTATTGTACAGCGCTGACCTGAATTTGAGCTATATTGCCGATGCAGTTTTTTTGCCATTATCACATACTGCATTTTGAACTGTACTTTGGCTGTTAGCAAAAATGGTGACCACAGTGTTTAGATAGGGTCATACATTTTAAATAGCTCATACAGCAGAAACTAGTGGCCAGTTAGGTCTTTACAGAAAAACTGAAAATAACTTGTCAATATTGGGTTAACATCTCAGTATTTTCTCAATGCTCTATGTTACAAAACCATACTGGAGAATGGCAATAAGCTCCTGTTGTACAAGCAAATGGCTGGAAAATTCCTATTTGTGAGTTTAAATGAAAGTCACAGGGATGGGTATCTGAATCCTATATTGGATTTAATGGATTTTCCACATATGAAAGTGGCCCCAAAGGGGTCTGGAAATATTTGACTTCATGTGCTTTTTCACAGTTTCCACACTGATATTTACATATCTGATATGTGCCACACGTGAGCAAATAAATTTGAAATGGGTTACTTACACCAACTGGTGAAAACGGGGCATGTTCATACCTACTTTATTTAGTCACCATCAGAGTTTTAGGACAAGTTCATACACACTTCAAAACCCATCAGGATCTATGTACCGGAGTCAGTGGGCAGGTAGAAGACCAGTCCGGTGAGAAAAGAGAACAGCATGCAGGGAATGATGACGTTGACAATGAAATAGAGAGGCAGCCGCAACATCAGGAAATGGTAGGTGATGTCAAGGTACGGTGTGTCGGGACAGCAGGTGTAGTAAACCCAGTGTTTCCAGCTCCTGTAGTCCTTTAACACCCACTCACCCGACTCCATAAAGTTACTGAGGTCAGGCCGATCACTGTCCTAAAAGACAGAGGAGTAGGAAATGCATTACAATGGAAAGGGGTATTCCAAAGGGGATGAAGGTAAGGGTATTTGGGGCATTTGCAGTATTATGACAGCAGTGATAGGGTGTATGGTTAATAAATTGATCACAATAATAATAATCTGTCAGTTTAACCCTATAAATGTATAAATTACACTCACTGGGTTGATGACGACCAGCAGTCCATCGTAGGACCAGGTTCCCAGTTTCATGCTGCAGTTCTGCAGGTCGAATGGGAAATGGAGGACAATAATCTCACAGTAACTCTTAAAGATGGCCGGAGGGTTCCATGTTATCATCCCATTGTGCTCCAGCAGGACTTTAGTTTCATGGATGATGGCAAAGTCACCGTCAGCACTGCAGAGGAGGATGACGGGGACAGAGGAGAGGAAGAGTGTGAGAGGAGCAGCGAGACGTTTGAGGACGTTTAATACAGCAAAGAGACACAGAAGGTGTGTTTACTTGTTGTATAGCACCAGGTCAGGTTTCCATATGTCGGTTGAAGGGACTCTGATCTTCCTGATGCCTCCGTATTCATCTGGATTCCAGTTCAGGTTCACATCTACCCATTGCTGGAGTGAAAATGGCAAAACTTTAGATCATTTGGTGCACTAATGTACAGATAAAGCTAGGTTCACTTGTTTTATTTCTATTTATCATCCTCTCCTTATGAAAAAATCATGCAGGAAGTTAAAACAACGAAAATCATTAATCTGTGTGATATATTCACCAGGTAAACAGAAAGCATTTCAATATATGATATACTATATAATATAAGAATAATATACCAGTTGCAGCTGCAGCTTATTCTACAGAAGATTAATTGTTCAAATCTATGATAACTAGTTCATGATGATTCAGTAACTAGCTACGTAATGGTTAAAACTTTAACAGCACTCATTTCTTGGGAATTAGAATCAGGTTTATTGCCAAGTAGGTTGTCACATATGGGGAACTTGCTTTGGTATTTTGGTGCATAACAATAAATATAGTAAGAGAAAATAAAAAAAAAGATAAAAAGTAAGTACTGCAAAAGTCAAGAAATAAAATAGATAGAAAATAGAAAAAAATGACAATACAAATAAGAAAAATATGACAAGAAATGTGTATATTTACTTGCTTATTTATTTGCAGTGTAGCATAGGCTACAGTTGCTGACCTATTTACTTTTGTTATTGGGATTTCTAAATGAATGGTTAGCATGTTTACCTGTCTGACACGGACATTACTGGTCACAATCTGGTTGACTTCATCCTGAGAGATGCAGAAAAAGACATTTTTTTTTTTGGATATTTCACAACAAAATATAATTTGTATTTCTATAACCATTTATTTTGTGTTTTTACAGACTCTGTGACATCTGAATGATTTTAGATCTGATATAAAAAAATCAAACAATGTGAAACCCAAAGAAAATCAAGGGGCGTGCGCATGCGCCCTTAAATCCCACAATTAAATATTAATGGTGGAGCAAACGTCAGGGAGACTTCGGCTGACAAAGTTTTCTGCACAAAGTTTTTGGAGATGGACTCCGCTGCCTTACTGTTAAAACATGCCGGTAACTAAAGGTTTGTTTTAAATGTTTGTTCGGGTTTACCTAAAGGTGAAAGCTAGCTAGTTAGTGTCAGGAAGAATGACTGGTTTTGCCAAGTTTTTTGCCAACCCTACTAACGCTAATAATTAGCTAATTATTGTCCACTATTGACAGCTTGTTGGAAAATGTGGATACTGCGACCAGAAGAGAGAAGAGGAGAAGAGAAAGTGTCGTCGAGGGGCTTGTCAACAACGAATTTCAGCCATGGTCATCCTCTCTACAGGCCGGTGAGGGGACCCGAGGACCCAGAAGGAGAGCTACAAACAGTAAGAGTTCATTTGCATTGAGCTTGTGCTGTGCTGCTTGTGTTTTGAGGCCGCCGTGCCATCACTGACCCCGGGCCTGCAGTCTGGGTGGCATCCCCCGCAAAGGCACAGCTACAAGGCCGCCGAGCCTGTTAAGTTGGGGCATAACCTTTAGGGGACAGCCTCTCGTCACTGTTACATTGCTGCATTGTGTGAGTATGGATGGACTGATGTGAGCTTAAACCGCCCAGATTCATGGCTGTTTTGCATTATGTTTGCATCGTAGTGGCTGCCATGCCATCACACGGTGTAACAGCTTGAGACTTCCTGTCTGTATGTGATGTGGTATGTGGTAATTGGAAAGAAATGCCAGAGGTGTTGAATAAAAATCTGTGCATTTAATTTCTTTCTGTATTGACTGATGAAGTTTTCAGACCTGCCTTGTTCATTTCAGTACCAGAGACAGTGGCGTGTGCTGTGTAACTTTTGGGATTCATCTGTTGCTTTTTCTCCGATGAATGAGACTGTTTGCTTATATTTTGATGATGTTATTTGCTATAAATCAATTTGAGACAACCCATATTTAACTTAAGACATGTTGGCAGCATGGTCTAACGTCACAATTGTTGTTAATCCAATGATGCTGTGTTACTTGCTCTTAAACATAGCGACTGCCACAGCATGGTATGGAGAGCCATTTTTACAGTCAAATTGCTTGTCTGCTGCTGCATTAACTGGATGCCCTGTTTTTTCTTTAGGCTAGTAAATGAATAAGAATTGCAGTCTTTTTTCAATCAGCTGTGTTTTAAATTTGTGCACTGCACATGTCCTGGGGTTTGAATGTAGTAGAATATTTTTACTGCAAGCTGCAGTTTTTGCTTGAGATACAGATGTTACTGTGTATTCTTAGAAAGTACAAGGGCAATAAAAGAGCTGCTAACTTACAGTAATGACTGTAATTTCTTTCTTTATGTAAAATGCAGAAATTGAGTCGCAGATGGTCTTCACAGACAAAGTATTTGGAGGAAGCCTGAAAGCCTCAAGTGAAAAAGTTGTGAGGATAATGTCATGCCACTTTGTTTGTTTGTTTGTTTGTTAATTTTGCATTTGCCAACACCAGCTTCCCCTCTCCCTTACCACACTGATGAGCTGTATTAGCTGCAGTCCCACGGTGACCACGACGGCTTCACTGAAGTGGTTAACGGGACGAACCACCTTGTTGTAACCAGTAAACAGGTTTTTCACCAGACGAGTCTCATCCTCTGAGCAGAATACTGGACCTAGGGCACACAGACATACACAAAAATTCAGTTGGCAGTCAGACTTTATTTTATTACGCTCTCTTGACAGGATGAGTCTCATCTTCTGAACATATTGCACAGAGATCAGTCAGACTGAGTTATCGATAAGGAGAGGACTGTGGAGGTGGGGGTGTGGAGGAATTAAACTTAAAATCCTTCAAAGTTTACTTGGAACTAATGTCAGTAATGTATGATTTATGCTGTAAACAAACTCTGGTTCAAGTATTCATAACAAATTTTATTTTGGGCTCACTTTGGCTGAGCTACACAGTCAGTGTGACATGTTCCCATCCCCAGCTGACGCCCATGTCCCCACAAATGTTTTCATACCGGAACTGAAATCACAGCTGACGCGAGAGGGAACAGTGATTCAAACACCAAACATTGCCCTGGCTTACAACCAGCAACCTGAAACCCTTCAATGTGACTGAGAGAGAGAGAGAGAGAGGATTTATAGGAAGAGAGAAAGACAGGAAGCGAGAGGAATTATCAGATGAGAGAGGGGCAGGGACAGGCGCATGCAGACAGATCAACAGTAACAGCAGTCAAGTGACTGGCATACCATATTGGTGAAAAGCCTCGGCGCTGAATGTCCCGTGAGCCGTCTAAGCACGGTGATCAAGTCTGTTTCTGTATAAGCGCTCGGAGCGAACCTAATCTGAGTGCTAAGAGGCTGTTTGGGAAAACCACCTCCCGGCCAATCCGCTTGACATTAAGTCTGGATCAGTTAGAGTTCAGAACAGTTAACATGCATTTAACACCTCTTCATACAAAAGGTGTCTCCAGCGAGCAGACGTATAGCTTTTTTTTTAAACCATGCCTGTATGAGCCCATAAATTATGCTCTGCCTGTGGGATATATGCTACTGTACAGCGCACTACAGCTTAGACCAGCTTCATATATTTTAATTATTAATTCATTTATTAATTCGTTCATTATTTGCTTACTCATAGTTACTCTGCCTGCCCCCCCACAGGCTGTTGTGTGCATTTATCTGTGGTACAGCTGACCTGTGTACAGAGCTTTTTATGAAACTGAAAGCGCATCAGTTTTGGTTGTTGGTTAGATTCTGGCAGTTTTACAATCTGTGTTTATATGGATAAAGTTTGTGTTTTGTGTGGCTGGGATTGTCACTGCAATACAGCAAAAACATGGCGCTTACCACTATTAAACTGCGCTTGAAACAAGAAACAAAAGCTGTGCTGTATGACTGGCTTTTGACCTTTTTGTCTCTGGAAAAATCCCAACAAGTTATTATGTCTAAAAATCAGCAGATTAGATGTTGGAAGTGGTCGAAACTTCAAGCTGCTTTACCAACTTAGTTACTTAGTACTTTTTGGACCCAGCGAGGTTTTTAGTCCGCATGAGCTTTTTATTGTGTGAGCATAAAATAGAGCCTGACTAAAGCTGAATTTGTGATGCTGATACTTGTATTAATATTTGAGAATGTCAGTTACAAATTCTTTATGTAAACATGTTTAGGATACGTACTTCAAATTTGGTTATTGAAGAGTTTGTGACTGCAATTTCTTTTTTAATATTTGCTAACGCGTCTCTATGATCAGTCGGTGTCAGCTGATAAGATTGGCCCATCAAGATACAGGTCTGGCCCTACCAGAAACAATGGTCACATCTTTTTTTTTTAAATTACCCAGGGTACTTTCACAGTGTCCAATAGTCACCTCTCTCAAGACAGAAGTGTACTATTGCATCGCCTTTGTTCATGTAGTCGCAGTAAACACATAGTTTTGTTATAATGTGACCCAGCAGATTAGCGTAGTCCTGCTAGCCGGGTTGTGACCCGAGTTACATCCTCTGCGTGTTATTTCTGGAATCTGCAGACGATCCACACTCTGCCTGAACTGAGCAGGCCAGGATCTTGTTTCATTTAGCCAGCAAGAGCAGAAGACACACACACTCACACACACACACACACACACACACACAAACCAGACACACACAGGCAGTTTGTTGGGTTTTCGGTTTCCTTTCGGGACTTCTTTTGGGGTCTCTTTCTCAAAGATGTGCGTGAGGAGTGTGGTGTTGTTAGGGCTGATGGTCATATCCCGGGCTGTCAGCCGCTGTGCTTGTCTGTCGCTGGCTGCCTGCTCCCTGTCCGTTGTCCTGCTAGCACGCTTTGATCTGGCCACATACAGAAATAGAAGGGAGGTGGGACAGAGCAGCCACTTGTAGCTGTCAATCATTGCCCACTCTCAACTCCAATTTCCGCATGATACTGAACCGCCACTGCAAAATATAATAGCTAAGGCTCTCCTCATTTTCTGCCACTTTCTAGCTGAACGGTAACAAAGGTGTAGACATTATTTCGAGTTTACATTGATGATTGAGTCCATGGTGATATTGTGGACATGAAGCAAGCTTTTGACCAAATGTCACTGACTGGAGTCACATGACAGGCTGGGAAAATGCTGTTGAGGAAAGTGAATCAGTCCTACTGAGAGCAGGGCTTTAAAAGAAAAAGATGAGGTAGCCACTTACCCTCAAATTGCCTCATCTGTCTGCTCTCCCAGTGACTTTTTGTGACCTCCAGAGAATGGGCTTGAATTGTTGCATTCAGTCAAACATGACTGAAGCGGTATGGTGGGCTATAAATAGCTGGTTAGCTTACTCTGATCATTGCATTGTGTCTGTGATGACAGCCACACATCTTACTATAAATTAATTCCCTCCTCTTCCTTGATTAAATTCTTGTGTACGGTATGATACTCAAACATTGATGCAAAATAGAAAGCCAAGAAATAATTGTTGATCTTGTAGATAGCTGAACTATTTCTGCCGTTAATCTTCCTCGTAGCTGTGATCTCTTTAATGAGACAAAGCAGTTCTGTGTTTGACTGGCTAATCATGGGAATAATGCTTAGGTAGCTTTACTGGATGAATACAACCTAAAATTAAATGAAAAAAAAAAATCCAGCTAAATCTAGCCTCATGTTTTGAGTTGTTTCATTCCGGCCCTTCCAGAGACCACAAGTAACTGGATCTTTACTGTTAGGAGTGCAAATTGCTAACGATTGTGAATTCAGATTACATGTAGCGCCTTTTCTTAGCAGCTATTTATTCTTTCTGGTTTGTGAATCGCGTAAATGTATGGCAGATTGATTTTATACAAATAAAATAATGAGGAAGATGATGGTTGTTATAAAACACTGTTCAGTGACTTTATAGGATCGTAGATATTCGCCATATTGCTTCTTAGGGAAACAGGCGGCCCTGATTCAATTGCTGTGATACCAGAACCTGTTTTCAGAATAGTGAGGGTGAGTGAGATTTCGTATTTCAACTGTTCACTTTATTAATTTTAGACTGTGCAGTCTTCAGCACTTTTATCTTTGCTCTTGAGACTCCAGATAGATGTTTCTTCACTAAAGGTAAGCTGACCTGACCACATCAGTAGCGACTGAATAAAGAACTGAAGATGTTCGTTCTAAAATAAGATAGCACACATTTACTAAATATGGCAGTTACTCTTACAAAAGAGTGGCACGAAAGGCCACAGTGTGATTTAGTTTTCAGCTTTTGTTATCTTCATTTATTTAACCTGAGACAAAACAATCATGTTTTGAGGCTGGGATAATCTTTTTGATATACTGACACACAAGCTCCAACTAGTAAATATTTTTCAAAGTGGATGTGTAGCATCTGGGAATAAAGACCTTCAGATGATTTACTGAGCACCATTTTTATTGCACATCTGCAGTGATGCAGATAATGTCCAACTGGTGGCTTACCGGCTGCTTCCATTCATCCCGACACACCGCCTCTATCTGGCCATCGTGACAATTTGTCAGCAGTGTGTTTCAAAAAATGTGCCAGGGCCCAAATCACTGAATTGGAAAGGATAAATAAAAGTAATTCCTATTAATAAACCGGTAATCCTTCTGGTGCAGACGCTGGATGCTCAATATAGAAAGAACTAAAAGATAAACATTGAACATTGAATCAAAAACCTGTTAAAAATCGTGTACGCTACCACGATAAATGCACCATTTAACTGAAAAATAAATTGGCAGTTGTGTTGAACATGAAAACATCTTTTATTTAAAAAGGCGCTGACTAAAGCAGTCACCAAATGTGAAATTCTTTCTTTTGAGACCTGATCAAAACTCTTGAGTCAGCTATTTTAGGTTAAACTGCATTATACTGTATTCCCAACTCTATATCCTGAGCTGCATTTAAGCCTCTTCAGAGCTGTTATTAATCTTGCATATGCGTCTTTGTGAGGATGATATTCTTTTTACTTGACTTTAACTCTTAAGTGTGATTTAATGGCCATGTGATCAACACAGAGGACGCTGGGACATTTCCCTGCTCTTGTTCCTTCTGCCTAATTCCATTTACAGTTCACAAATCATGTGTTCTCTTTGAGATACTGCCAAAACCCTAATGCTTCACAGCAGGTATGAGTGGATCATGTAATTTGATGTTAAGTAGATGTTTTCAGTAATTGAAGCCACGGTCTCTTCGCTTGCTTTTCGCTGCCTACCAGATAAACCAGTCATATTACGTTATAATTACTGTTTTCCTTTCAAAGCAGAGTCTGTAAAATACTTGGGTACGAGCATTTAATTAACGTGTAGTGTATTAATTTGCAGGGATCAGTGGATGAGGCTAAGCAGACCATGCACTCGATGGGCAAAACATTAGTTTAAATTGTATAGAAAATTATTAAAGAGAAGATCAAGCATAGAAATGTGGATGACTTACAAATCTGTAAAGTGCTCCACATTTTGGGGTGGCAGGATAGGCCAGGTTGTTCAGTACTGTCCAGTACTTGAAAGGTCACAGGTTTAACCCCCTCAAGAGACAGTGTGTGTGTGTATCAACAAGCATGTGTCCTGTCCAAGTGTCCTTGAACAAAGACACTAAACTCCTACCTACTCACTGATGAATATAAATCGCTCTTAAAGAGGACATCAGCTACAGTAAGTGACTTGGATATGAATGCAGCGAGTAATGCTAGCAATTCTGAGCTGCCTTTTTTTAGGGTACCTGAAGGACAAATGCTGACACACTCTCATTTCTAGAAGTGCTTTGCACAGAAAATAACAGGCAGCAAAGATTCAGTTGTAAACTGGTAAGAAGAAAATGTATGTAGTAGGTTTGGACGATATGATGATATCGTATACAATTAAGAATCGTAGAGGAATCACGATTCTTAAGTGAATCGATTTTTTTTTCTCCCTGCTAATATTGTTTCTACCTTGGTAGCTATCCCTTTAATATCTCTGGGTGTGTTAAGCCACTGTGGCAAATCAATGAGCTAAGTCTACTTTATGGCAGAATTGGCTTTTTATGATTTTTGCATCAATGTGATGAAGCACTTTGATCTGTCTGGGATTTATTCACTGGATTAGCCCAAACTGGATTCCTGTCTGGTTAGTTTATCCATAAACTTCTTTCATAAGGGTTTTTCTAGAAAATGTTTTATATCACGGTATATAGCTATCAATATCATGAAATAAAATAACATATACCATGATAGAGGATTTTATTGCCTACCCTTAATGTGCATTGCAACTTTTTGTTGGTTCCCATGCCATGTGTCAGGAAGCTGTCCTGTTCCTGAGCACGGCCACTCGACACACTAGTACAGTCTCTGGAGAGAGCGGTACCTTATCCACAGAGATCATGAACATGCAAAGAACTGTGCTTAAATACGTATATAACACATACAATCTTTGTTGAAAATATATAACTGACAAAAACAAACATAACCAAGGATGTTGAAATATCAAGACCCCCGCACACACGCACACACACTTAAACACACAGACTTACCGGCAAATACACCGAGGATCCATGCCAGCAAGATCTGGACCTTAGAAAGGTTCATATCTCCACCAGACGTTTATGGAAACAGTCCTGAAATCTACAGCATCCGTTTAATAATGTGTTGTTAACCAGTTAGCAGGTCAAAAGCTAACTTATTAACTGACTTTACGCAGAAGCAGACATATACACGAAAGCTGTAGCAGTCACTTTGGA
The DNA here is from genome assembly GCA_003416845.1 of Oplegnathus fasciatus. Taxonomy (NCBI): domain Eukaryota; kingdom Metazoa; phylum Chordata; class Actinopteri; order Centrarchiformes; family Oplegnathidae; genus Oplegnathus; species Oplegnathus fasciatus. The sequence continues at coordinate 331,844 of NTHP01000230.1, read as the reverse complement.
GTTAAAGTGAGTAGTGGGAAGGTGCATCGGCCAGTAAGTGAACTCTGAGCTCTGGTTTCTCCCTTCCACCTCCCCCACCCAACAACATCCCAACCTCTCAGCACACTTCAAGGCACGGGAGACAGCTGGTAGTGCGTGTGCGTGTGTGTGTGTGTTGAATATACACAAATCAACACTGTCATCATTTCTCATACACGTGGATGTTTTTGTTACGGTAATGACTCCAGTACAGCATGTGATACCAGTGAGATAGAGAAGCAGAGGGCAGACAGCGCCGGGGAAAGGAGGAAAGACAAACAAACAGACGGACGGTGTAGGGGACAGAGACAGAGACAGGGAGGCAGACAGGAGGACAGCTGAGAGCTGTCACTGATGGAATGAGAAGCATGTCCACACATGCTGCCACCCCATCTCACACACACACACACACACACACACACACACACACACACACACACACACACTTTGTACCCACCACCCTGCCAGCACGCATGCCAGGACAGGAAACTCACCAGTGTGTGTGTCGGACCGAATAACTGCCCAGTTATGCATCCTCCAAAGACAACAAAGGTTTAAGGTTTCACGGCATCTTGAGGTGCCATTTTATGAAGTTAAACGATAACTTGTTTTTTTCTCAATTATACGATCACAAATTGAAGACTTTTTAGCTGTTGGTGTCACTATGCAGTTCAGAAATAACTTAAATAAACCATTTTACAAAGCACAAGTCAAGTTTTTACATTACTTTTGGCTCTCATAGCTTGTGATGCACATTTGTCATCATTGTTGTTGATATTTTGTATTGATTCATTGATTAATAAAAAGGAACGTCAAGATATTAATTGTGAATTTGTTGTTTTATTCCATCAGAGATCCTAGATAAAATTCAGCAAGCTAAATAAGGTTAATTCAATTCAAAGTCAGTGGAAATAGAATTTGCACTTTAATTTGACAATAAAGGAGTCTTTGGCAAAAACTCCAATATTGAAATATTTTTTTAATGGTGTAACAATAATAACAATAAAAAGGGAACTTTTAACAGGACCTGTCACATGTTAGTATCTAGGAGGTTGTTATGTTGCTTTTCATCCACTGGATGGCAGGAAGCAGCTGAGGAAGCTCAGCCCAGAGCCGAAGCTGAGAGCATCAAACCAGGGTTGTGTCAAACCAGGGTTGCGTGAAAATGGGCCTGTGGGTCGTTTCTCTTGTCTGATTAATAGAGTAAAACCAATTGGATCCAGCATTTATGAAACGATAGAAACTACACATGGTGAGCGGCTCAGGCATTTCAAGTGGGAGCAATACTATACCCTTATATGCTGGCTGCATTCAAGGCAAAAATGAGAGTTTGCCTCTTTCTGCAAATGAACAATATTTTATGCCGATAGTAGTAATTTTAACATTTTTGTGCAAAACAATCCAAGGATTCAGGTCTTAGCGATGTGCCAAAGGAGAATGCAATTTACAGTGGAAGCAGATTCTATTTGTGATTTCCTGAACACAAGAGGCAGTTGTACTTGAAGGTAAAGGTAAAAGGTAAAGTGGGTAAACAGAGTGTTCATGACTAATGTGAACTTCCTTTCTCCCCCAGATCTGTTGAACTTTTTCTCTGTTTCTTCTCCTTGACATTAAGTATGAAAATACTGTAGTTCTGACTTAGGAATCTGGTCCTTCTACTGGTCATACAAACCATGGGGAGGATGTCAGTGTCTAGCTCATCTTTTCCTTGTTACCGGTCGAGACTTTTGCAGCTCTTAACAATGTGTCAGTTGTTCTTTATTAGGTCTTAGTTCACAGTAAGCCACTTAGTTAAAATAAATATTTGAATAAAATAAACATAAACCTGAATTAATTGACTGCTGTCACCACTAGATGGCAGTACAAGACTGAGGAAACCACAGCACACGGCACAGGGCTTGATGACATTATGGCCGATGCTGGGGTAGATGTGTAAATATAATTTACTTTACTCACTCATACATGGGGTGAAAATTGAGACTGAATTTTGAAGGGAATATGAAAGAGCACTTTGAGATGAGTAATGTAAACTTCATATCTCAGAATATAATGCCATGCAGAAATTTCATTATTTTCATTCCCATTCATTACCCAAAGTTCATCTGTATATCTATAAAATATTGAAGGTAAACCAGTGCACTGGGTGTTGTCAATCAAGACCTTGAATTACCAAATACCCTTTAAAAATCTCCATTTCTTAGATTAGTCAGTTTCTTCACAGTGAGTGTCACCTCTTTGAAATGGCAGATATCTCATTTTAGAATGAAACTTAATTTACTTGTTGATGAAAAGGTTATTCAGCTGAAGAGGGAAGTGTTCTCCGGGAAACTGACACCAAACCAGTAACAGCAATTTATGCATTCAGAAATTGTGTTTTTGATGTACAGGAGGGACAGTTCAGAGGTTAAACTTGCTTTATTGTCTGTGTTTAACCTAAACTACTAATCCCACTTTCAGATGAACAGCCATAATTTAATATGCGACCGGAGGCTTATTGAAACGTATTGAATTAGAGAATCAGACACAGACGTCGTGCTCTAATTGGCAAATGCAAGATTTTAAATTGGTAGGGGAAGAAGTTGCAAAGTGTTAGTGTATCACAAGGGATTAATTTACTTTTGCTGTAAGAGGAAGTTGTCAGTGAATGTACATTCTGTGAGGGTCGGAGCAAAGCTTTTCTAAAGTATCTCTGTGTTCTTGAGATGAACTAAGCAGAAGATTTTACTTTTTAGAAAGCTGCTTTTTGATTTGTTTGGTTGTAGCTGTGTGCTCTACTGAAATCTTCTGCCACATACTCTATATTTCTTTTCAAAAATGTGACAGGGCCACAAAGGGTTTAAAACATACTTTTTTTCTTTTTTTCTTATTTAAGTTGTAAATGCAACCACAGTGAGAATGAAGCCAGCTCTTCACAGAGTAGAATACGGCAATATAAGCCTCCTTTAGTCTGAACTGACATTTATCTTTTATAAATACAGCTAACTGTCAAAGGAAAGGAACGGCCAAACTAAATGAAGGATTTAATTTGGGTTGCACACAATTCTTCTTTGAATGTTATACATTAGAGTCAAACTGTTATGTATTGTAACAGAAAAATGTCTCTAATCTGACTGTTGTCTTCAGACTACTCCTTAAAATTTGAACTTGGGTTTTCCAAACTGTTTTTATTTATTATCTTTGTTGCGATTGTTTCTATGTTTTGACCATGGTTAACAGTTCTTAGGTGCTGCATTTACACTTGAAGCTATAATTCAGGCCAATTTAAAGACTAGAAAGAGTCCAAGCATTAACTTAAAACTCCTGGGGCCGTATTCATAAAGCTTCCTGTACTAAGAGTTGCTCTTAGTGACGAAATTCTAAGAAAATTCTTAGAATTATGACGTTTTCTAAGAATTTCCCCTTAAAGTTAAGAGTAGATCCTGGTAAAGATAAAAGTTATTCACAAAGCATCTGAGCCCTTAAGAGAGCTCCTGAGGTGAAACACTGTTAGGAGCAGGGAGGAGGACTTTTAAGAGGCGTAAGAGTTTCTTAAGGAGAGGAGAAAATGGCAGAAAGACAAAACGTAGGAGAAATATTCTCCAAACGCTGAATGACAGTGAGTTAATGAAACGCTACAGATTAGATCGTGCAGGGATAACGATTGTGGTCTCCCATCCAACGCAATAACGCCAGAAATGAAAGTGATCACAACTAATTTATTTACGTATTTACACTAATTTATTTTGATATTTGGCAACCATCCCGTTTGACATCCCTCTCGCTTTAGACTGCAACACATCCCACCGCTTCACGCACTCCTCACTGGTGCGCACAACCAGAGGGAATGAGCCTTTAATCTGCTGCGCTCTTCTCCCACCTGCTTCTTGTCCTGTAACACCGGGGCCGAATTTCCCTCTTAAAATGGTTTTACGCTCGTCAAATAATTGAACTAATAATGTTCCTCTGTCCAGTTTCTGACTTTTGCTGGTTTATGGTAGATTTACGTGCCAACCAACGCCGATACTTATAAGACTGCAGCGATCACAACTGATGAAAGCTGAGCCTTTTTCCCCAGTTAATATTATATAGATTAAGTACTAAAATTACCAGCATGGTAAATAAACGTAAGCAAATAAATATAACAACTATCAACTACCGATTTCACTGCCCGCTCTGTGCCCATTATCACTAAGAGTGCGTTTGTATTTCTTTTTTTCGATCAACCAATCACACCTTTTAAAAGAATGCGTCATGCCTAGCAACGGGGTCAACCACACCTCCTCACTAAGGTGAAAGTTTCTGTCCCTTCCTTGCTCAGAGTTACTCTGAGAATTTTCCTAAGTCACTTCTAAGCTCGGACTCCTTGCTAGAAATTTTTATGCTAAGTTAGGAGCTCTCTGAGAGTATTCTCTGAATGTTTGTGAATACGGCCCCAGATTTTTAATTTGTTTGTTGTTTTTGCGGGGATATATTGGAGAGATATGTGTTAAATGTGTGATTTTGTCAAGCAGAGGTGTTGATGTTCTCACAGTTGTTAAATGGGCCCAGACTGGAACACTGGAGGGGAGGTGGGTGTAATATTTCACCCATGCAGGATGCTTGGAGATAAACTCTGAATGTTTTCAGATTAAAAGGAGCAGCTGGCTGAAAGATGTCTGGAGAAGAGCTCACATTCCAGTGGTTGGAGTCAGGAAAGACCAAACAGAAATATGTTTAACATATGTTGAATGAAAACGCTCACAGTTTGAGGCGCTTGATAATAATTTAAAGTGATGTGTGTTGGCTGTATAGGTCAATGTGAAGGAATTGATTATCACACGAATATGGAAAGTTAATAACAGGCAGAGAAAGTAAAGAGAGAGAGGAAGAAATTGACAGATATATAGTTGATCCTAAACCAGAACAAGCGTTCAAGGCGAGCGTAGCCAGAGACTTACAGAATGAAATCTATTTCAGGGGCTTTTGTAAAAGGCCTTTGTTGTGAGACACCATCAGGAGAATTGGAAGTGTCCTTACTAGGCACAAGAAAATCAATTTCATCCTGTTATGGTATTTGTAAATGCGGCTTTGTGTAACAAATGATTTTGTGTAATGCAGATGCCGCCCTTACGAGGATAGTTATTTATAAAGATACAATAATGTGTGGAAGTCTTCATGAGTATTGAGCGTTTCGAATGTAGCGAAATAGACAGCACAAAAGATGCTGTTGTATAATTTTTTCAACACATCACCGAGCAGAGCAGTATCTATGAAGCCAGGAGAAATCTAAGGCAAACGGTGTCTTGCTGAAGGACACTTCAGAAGGATGGACGGCAGGGAGTGAAAATGACTACTGATGAGTTGGAGACCATTGTCATCGAAAGAAGGCAACCTACTGTCGTGTTTTTGAGCAAAACTTTGAATCTCTATATGCCTCCAAAAACGTATATAGGTGTTTCGGATCACTAAATGATTACATTTAGGACAACAACATCCAGATTGTGCCTAGAAATGATTTATTCAGATCTGATGTATACCTGGCATGAAAGTGTTCCTGTTTAACGTTTGCATTTATTCTTTGGCATTAATGCTTACAAATGTGTCTGAACTGCTTCCAGAGGTTTCCTGCTTTGTTTATTGGA
>NTHP01000230.1:282016-313380 GCA_003416845.1 Oplegnathus fasciatus | reverse complement strand
ACGGAACCCAAAATACTTCCACACGCTGCTTCTCAGATGCTTTGGTGTCGTGATTGTCCGCTCAGGACGGCTTTGCTCGCTAGTGTCCTCCATTTTCGTAGCAAACGACAACGACAACAACATTCCTAGCTTAGTTTACTGATCAAAAGGGCTTGCAATAGGTCAAGCTAAGAGTGCGCTCTACTGGATCACACAGCAGACTACTTCAAACGGTCTGTCGCGCTTATAGATTGTAAATTTTGAATTCGAACACGTCATTAAAGTTCAAATATGAACTTTTTCCCCCATGTTCGAATGAAATTTTGAATAAAAAGTGACAGCCCTGGTACAGACGTAGGCACCACAGGTTTGAAAAACAAGCACACCTCCCAAACTAACTGTCAGATATGCTATTTGTTAGCATCCCATTTTTTACCTGAAAGAACAACGAGGCATATATATAAATATACAGCCTACTGTACTCATGAATGAGTAGGTTTCTACAGCCAGAAGGACATGTTTTGCATTGACTTATTGAAGAAGATGTTTTGCAGCGTTGGCTTCCTTTAATATCTGATTAACATTCTAACCCTGCCTTGTTCTGTCAACATGTGACTGTTTGAAGCTGGATCAGACAAAGAGAGCAGGCTGGACATCAGACCTTTGATCTGGCTGTCCTGTGTGTGCATGAGTATGTGTGTGTAGAAGTGAGAGTGTGTGTGTGTTTTCCGCTCTGGCTATTCCACATTAAAGAGACACACTTGAGAGAGAAAAAAGGACAGGTAGAAACTGGCCTTTTGATCCTAACCTTGTATGAAGAGAGAGAGAGAGAGTGTGTGTGTGTGTGTGTGTGTGTTTGTGTGTATATGTGTAGGCTACTGTATGAAGGGAACATTGAAACTGGCGCCTCAAGTCTGTTTAAGTGGCGTCAGCGCAAATGAGGAAAAAAATCTCGAGAAAAAGACTTGAGGGAATGTGGAACTAGGGAGAGGAAGGGTAATCAGAGAAAGACAGACATAAATTGCACAAGTATTTTTTGGGAAATTAGCGTATGAACAGTACAAACTAGATTATATTTAATTCCATGTAAGCAATGATAAAGAACGCATGCACACAAAAAAAGAAAGTTTGGCAAAAGCATCCATGCAAACCTGGCAACAATTCAAAATTGCACTTACTGGAGGCAGAATACATGTTACCATCGAAGCAGTTGAGTGCTATAATGATAATAATGATCATTTTTCCAGCCAGACTGGAGATTCGAACCAGCAACCTTTGTGTCACAAGCTTTCTTCAGTGAGAACTTTAAACCAGACAGGGAAAAGGAAGTCTATTTTTGTGTTTCGCAGACATTGAATAGAGACAACCAAGAGCCAAAAATATAAGACTGCTCAGAGAGAGCTAGAGCGGAGGTCATTTTCACCCAGCCATATCCAATTGGCACTCTCAGTCAGTCGGAATCCATTCCCTTAACATCGGCTTTGAAATACATCATTCTGCAGCGTGTACACACATACTGACTCCATTTCCACTGGAAACATTGTCGGTGTGTGTGAGAATGAGTGTGTGTGGGGGACACCATTTGTACTGGTTTTGTTGTCAGCAAGGGAAATAAGCATTTTCATCATGTTGTTGTCCCATTCAGTTTTAAAATGATATCAGGACGTCATTAAGAGCCTACCCATTCTATTCTGTTCTATTGCATTCAATCCCCAGACATCAGAGAGATTGATGGTACAAACATTCCCTCTCGTCTCTCCCGAATCCAAATTACACTTCAGGTAAAGCAAAGGCAATGGGGTCAGCTTGTAATCTGCTAAAGCATAATCACTCTCATGCATAATAGAACGGTCCTGCGGTGTAATAATAACGCAGACATGGAGATAGCTAGTTGCCTGGGCCATCAGTTACTTGCTGCAGACATTTCCATTTGACGTTTCAGGCGTTAAACTGATGCTTTTATCCGGAGCTACTTACAGTAAGGACATAGGCCAAAAACAAATAGAAAAAACAGCCTTTTTCAGGCCAGCGCTCCGCCTCCTAACCTGATCAGTAACTTCGTTATGCTTTTATTTTCTTATTTTTTGAATTTCCTGCAGCTGATGCAGTTGTCCAGAGAAACAATAGCGGCAAATGAGCCTGTCAGTCAACTGTGGGTGACTATTAAGTGACAGCTCAGGATGAGTGGTGGCTTTGAAGGGATAAAACTAGTCCTCAGCAGTATGGATAAAGAAAGCCGAAAGAGACCTTAAAAATGAAAGACATGTCTCCACTGCTTCTGAAAGGAGTGCCATTATTTTCAGCAGCAAACCCAGAAAAAAATATAGGTTTTTCCCCTGTTGTACACCACTGAAAGTCTTTCTGAGTAGAGCACCTCCACCCTGTATTTGACTGATGGCTGGCCTCACAGGGAGCTAGTGCTCAGGGGTAAGAAGAAACCGGCTACGCTCTGCTTTGGTAAAATAAGCTAAGCTCACAGGTCAGTCTGTCTGTTGGTCTCTGATGATTAGGAAGCCCATACTTGCGGATAAAATGTCATGAGCAACGGTGCTTTATTTAACTGCAGGCCAGACATGCGGAGGAGGAGCTTCTTGAACTTGAGTCAGCTCATATCTCTGTATAGCTAGCTATCATTTTTAATGTGCGAGTTTGTCTGTCTGTAAATGTTTTGTCTTAGATGTTAGCAGTCTCAGTGTGTGTTTCTACGTGGAGTTGTGTGTGTCTCCTTCAGTAATGTGAATCAGACCCAGTGCAGACACACTTTCCTGTGTGTTGGTGAGCCGCTTGGCTTGTATTTATGTATCTTTTCTTCTGTGTGTGTGTGTGTGTGTGTGTATAAATATCAGTGAATGTGTGTTGTTCGGATGCCAATCAGTTTTGTTTGTGTATGAGAGCATCTGCCAGTGTGTGTGTGTGTGTGTGCACATCCTCACTGGCGCACTTTCCCTCAGAGCCATTTCAGTCTGATAATTGCAACCCTCAGACTCAGACTGATTTCCACTTGTCTACCCTGAATTTCAATATAGCTGCTCTTTAACGTCAAGGTCCTCCATATGACTAAGTGAAAGAGAGGGAGAGAAGGGCAGAAAGAGAGGCGAGCGAGAACTTGAGAGACCATCATCCTGATTGTATGTCTGTCCTCCTTCAGTCTCCATCTGTCTTGTCAGAATAGACAGCAAGTTCAAGTTGGTTATTGGAACTGGTGAGGGAATTTTTCAAAGCTTGCTGATTCGAAGGAGAAGGTTAGTTCAATCATTTTCAAAGCTTAGTTCTCACCAGACACATCTCACAAGCATGATGAGTGCATGTTCAAGTATATCTAAGGAGCACGCCGTCCAGTTGCATTCTGTGAATTGCGGAGAGACACCAAGCGAACAGCCAGTCAAACCAATGTTTTTGCTTCTCACTTTAGCTCCGTAGCTCTTTGATGCTTGCTGTGGGTGGAAGCCATGATGTTTATTAGAATAAGGCAATAATTATTTCAGATTTACATTATTATTTTGTCCTGAAGAGAGGGGGAAAAAACATACATTTGCTTACAGTTATTGTCTGTTTATTCACAGTCTGATATAACTTATGCAAATGTGCAACAGTACACCACTGTTTGAAAATGTGCAAAGGAGTAAGTGATATATTTCTTCGTAACAATGAACATGACAAGTGTAGTTTATTAGGAGTGTAGCTTAACAACTCCACAACCATTTTGTTCTCTTGAGAGTACTTCCATGTTCAGTTTATGTCACTAGCCATGCCCAGGGACACGCTTTAATGTTTAGACCAAATCCCCGTGGATCTCGGGGGCTCTCAGTTTATCAGGGTCCCCATTGCCCAGTGCTTTAGAGGTCATTCAGTTAGCTTCTCCTGCAGGCACCCAGTCAACTTATCTCTGCCGTGGTCAGTCACTCTGCTCCTTAATCGGTATATCTTTCTGTCGCTCACCTTCCTAGTCCTTCAGTCATTCAACTAATCCAGCTCTTTCTCTGTTAACTAGTCTTCTCCTGCGTCTCTATTTCCTATCTTTCCTTCTGCCTCACAACCATTTAGTTGTACTAGTCCAGTCCTTTAGTTTCCAGGCAGCCAAGTTCCCCTGGACTTCAGCAGTCAGGTCACTTGTACTTCAATGTCCTTGTTGCTCTGTCAGAGCCTGTCCATGTTTCTGTTTCATTGCCAGTCAGTTCTCTGCCAGACTCATTTCTTGAGTCTGCTAGAGACGGCTCCTAATATCTGATTCTCTGGCAGCTATGGTAAAGTTGTGTGTGGTGAGCCACAGATGTCCCCATGTATATGAAACAGACAGATTCAGAAATAAAAACAGTTGTGAATGAGGTTTTCTGTAGCTTTAAAAAATCTCAACCTGTATTCTGTCAATGCGCTTCACTTAGTCAGCCTTGTATGTATACTTGCCAAGAAAAAATGTAATTTCCATGAAGAGCTATCATAAAAGATGCCTTATTAGAATAAAATTGACTTCTTGCAATAGCAGGCGTAGTAATGACAGCACAGAGAAAAAAGCACTGTTTCTGAAGGACAGAGGCGAAAGATCATAAATAACCATCAAAAACATCTGCCGATTCAAATTGGCCAAACTTGCATTGGATTTCGTTGTTGAATGTTTATCACGTTCAAAGACAGCACAAATTTCCTGTTAAAGAATAGTCTCTGAACTGGGTTTCTTTCTTGTTTTTCTCAGCTGTTTCTTTTCATGCGGGTGTGAGAGGGAATCAAAGCTGAGTGCTCCGCTCCCAACACAGTGATCAGTGTTTTCATGGAGACCCTCTTTGATGCTGTAATGAGCCCAGTGTGGTAGGTTATTATTATCCAGAGAGACAGCGAGCGGAGAAAAGATAGATGGAGAGACATAGAGGGAGAGAGGAGGAGGAAGTGAAAGCAAGTCAGTGGGTGGCATGTTTGGAACAGTTTATCTGAACTCCGGAGCAGTTAGTTTGACTCATTTGAGCAGATGAGAAAAATGGAGTTTTAACGTGTAATCATCGCACGGAGACTGCATGAAAGTTGGTCCTGTTTCAACCAAGTTGTGAAAAAATATATTATATACAAAGTGGCTCCAAAATGGCCAGTCTTCGTATCCAGTGATTTATCAGTGCGTCCTTATCTGATAAAAGACCATAGAACAAAATAATGGCAAGTCCAAAACCACAATATCTAAACCAGGTAGAACCAAAGCTCTGTCCTCCTTGCGAGCCAGTTGTGTTGGTTGTGTCTACAAGCCCTGGTTTGCTTTGTGTTGACAACAATGTAAACTTTACTCTGGTTCAGACTAAGAAAAACGCACTGCAGGGGTGAGAGTCTTTTAGCGCCAGTGAAGCGTGATGATCCCAGCATTAAGAAGAGAAATAGAGGACAGAAAATATATATAGAGAGAGAGTTGACACTCGGGAGAGATTGAGAGCGAGAGAGAGACAGAAATGGTGATTTAGAAAGAAACAGAGGGAGGGAGAGATGGAGACTGTAACAACTGTGTCTCCAAATCAGTCCCCAGCAGCTCTGTGATGAATAGCTCTGCACTTGAAAAGAACTGAGTACGGCTTCTTCAGTGTTAATGCAGCAGTGGAGGGCAACCACTGGAGGACCACCACTGCTACCATTACTGCTAAATTACTCTTAATTTTCACTGACAAGAAAAAGAAATCCAAGCCAGAGGAGCATTCAGCGTTTCTGACATGAATTGTGGCTTTCACAGAAGGCCTGCAGTCCTTCACAAAAATTCTGTTATATTTGGGGACAAAGGGAGTGCGAAGTTGCCAAGAGTGTCTGTGATAACTTGCAGTTCGACACAAAACATTGCAGCAGTAGGACATTTTGTCTAGCCATCTCTTTTGTCTGGTACATTCAGGGATCTATCAAGGGAGTGGAACCAAATCTACCAAAACATCTATTTTAAAATCTCAGTGTAATAAATAAAAGGCAAAAACTTATGAGACATTGTTGACATAAGTATTGCCATGTGACACTCCGGCCCTGTAGAGAAATTAATTATTCAGTGAGAATGGTATTTAGGAAAAAAGGCTTTTCACAGTTTGACAGCTTGTATGTCAGTGGTCATGTCAAAATCAGAGGTCTTTGTTCTTGTTGAGGCCCCCCTGCAAAATACTGAACTGTGAAATATTACAGATTAAAAAATGAAAGGAGCAACAGCGTAACCTTCTTTTTATAGACTGACGAATCAATACATTACAAGCAAATATGGATGCAGATTCATGCATAAGACTGTTGTAAGTCAAGAGCTACTCAGTGCGAAAATAGCCAATGTAAGTAGTTTGCCCTTTTTCTCGCGCTGCAAGGTTGCGGTAATTAGGGGTGTTTTTCACCAAAAAGCAGGCAGCGTTATTATTCCAATTGGAGTGCTGAAAAATCACCCAGTAGCACTTTACAACGTTATGCAGAGTTGGAAAAGGACAGGGAGCGCGAGAGAGGCTTATCTGAATGAAAAGCTCTTATCATGTTGTTTCCGCCTCTCTAAGCCATCGACGTATCCCCAAGGTCAACAGCTAAATAAATGTCTTTATGGGGGATGTTTGCCGGTTTTGTGCAGAAATCTTGTCCAATTATGCACTTTTTAACTCTGTCAAGTGACATGCCACCCTTATCCCTTCACCTGCTACACACACACACACACACACACACACACACACACACACACACACACACACACTTCAACACCCTGGCAAATTTATTTCTCATAGAGTTCATGTTTTCAGAGCATTTCTCATTTTGCAAATCATTTTTGAACACAGTGCTAGCTGTTCGTAACTGCTGCAAAACAACAAGTTCAGCAGTTACATTATCATTTATATATTGTTCAGCTGTAACTCTTTGACCATCATTCCTTGGCTTTACAGCTCTAAATTAGAGTCTATGGGGCTTCGCAAACAGAAGTAATCAGACAAGCACATTGTTTAAACCACTTTTTTGGATGGGAAATGAGATACAGTTCACCTCACATGTTCCTTGTAACGAATGCACTTATTATTATTATTATTATTATTATATTCATATGTATGAAAACCAGCTATGGCAAAGCATGCAACAGTGAGCAGTCGGCTCACTCCAACAACTGATGGCACTGAGACAGCTCCAGACGACTAACGAAGAGACAATCATTCATGTGAACTTTGGAACACAGTATGAATCCCCGTCTCTCGCTTCCTCTTTCACCCCAGGATTTGTTCTCTCCATCGTCCTCATCAGTTTGTCCCTCACTCCTCCCTCATGCTACAGATGTCTTCACAAAACAAGAGTACACAGACACACACTCACACACACACACACACACACAAAGTACTTGCACACACAGAAAAGCCACATATCTTCCTAAGCTTAGCTGAATCCTGCCTCCATTCCCTCAACATAAACACACATACCTACACACTAAGCCGTGCCTGTATATAAACACATGCATGCACACTCGATGTACACAACCTCTCCTCCTCCCGGTAATCTCTCCTTTTAGCGTCCCCTCTGTCTATTATGTGGGGATTTTCCTTCTGATGGGAATTCCAGCAGCAGCCACACTGAAAGGCCATCTAATTAGCTATAGATGGCCGACTTCCAATACAAGTAAATGAGCAAAGATCTGCTAGTGGACAAATCATTTTAACCCTGACAAGAAAGGCGACATCTAGTAGCGCTAATCACAATCACAGGCAACTGCTCCCTATAAGAGGGAAAACACATCTGCTTTGAGGCTGCATTTGCATTTGGGATAGAAAAAAACTTGTTTTTTTTCTCTCTTCGTGGCTCAAATCTGGTCTTTTCATGGCTGTCCAAACAGGTTAGGAGGGCCAGGGAAGATTTGTGCTGATGTTTTTTTTTTTTTNTTTTCAGTTGCCACCGCAATTCACAAGGTCCAACTTTAGATTGCAAAATCAAACAGATGACTTTTGGGGCAGTGTAACACAGCCGTTCATGGCCATATTGGAAGTCCTCTCTCTTAGTAAACAATGTTTGGGAAAAGCTGATTGTGTTTGTGAGCTGAACACAGCGGGACTTTCAAACGCACTCTGTTGTCACCTGCACAGCCACATGTGTTGAANATATGGCCAAGTGCTATATCCAAATCGCAGGAGCTGCAATTATTTGATGCAAGTAAAATGTGTCACAACATACCATTATAAATGAAGCATCGCGGTGTTACAGAGATGCTTCGGCCTACAAATCATATTCTCCAGATGTAAGGGAACATGCTTGTTTGGTACAGATCCCAGCAAAAATCACATCATCATCATTTTTATATTTTTTTCAAAAATTCCCACTAAAATTGTGACTCATATCACAATCACAATATCTGTCAAAATAATCGCAATATTTTTTTGAAATTTTTTTTGCATATCGTTCGGCCCTAGACCAGACCATCCCCTTGGAAATGCACGTATTCAAGGCGTGGGCCAGTTAGGATTGATTAAAGTGGGCTAAACCGAGCCCATGAAAAACAACATCAGACGTGACTTAAAAGCAGCGTGTCATTATTACCGTTACCAATTTAACAGTGGACATTGTAACTGTTACCAATAAATATAATACTATTATTTGTGAAAATAATTTGGTATGTTAGATGTACCACTAATGTACTACCTTTATTATATAAAGCTAAATGTAAAAGTTGAACGTTGCTTAGTAAATGTTTGATACTATGTAGACCATCAGAGTTTAATATAATCGAAAATTAAATAATTGCAATTGAAATTTCAATGATTATTTTTTTTATTATTATTGTTTCTTTATACTAATGATTTTGATGTTTACTGCTTGTTTGTTTTTTCACATGTTTAAAATGCAGTCAATATAAATGTATAAAACACTGTTAATTTCCAGTAAAAATGGAAATTTGTCTTGCTACTCCCCTGGCTAGTCCCTTTGGCTCCCTGTGGCTGTCCATCCATCGATATCGCTACCACTTGGCAACTCAGCTTATGTCCAAAGCAGTCACGACACAATTCCTTGGCAGTCATTCCGCATGGTCTCTGGGACCTAAGGCATGTGCCTGCATGAGTTTTGTTAGCTGTCAAATAAACAGAAAACTACGATACTGGGTTCTGGCAGGAAACCAGCATTGCAGTATGGTCACTCATGCTTTCTTAGGTGATGGAAATCATTCTAGAAAAGTTGAATTAAAGCAGAATTAGCAGACTGTGAGCCATCAGAGTGGTCCTCCTAAGAGAACCAAAAGCTGTTAGTGGTCCTTTGGCCCCTATCCACTTCTCTAAAGCACTGTTTAATACCCCCTATATATCCATTCATTTTTCACTTTATTCCCCTTTCTCTCTGCCTGCCTTTACACCCTATCTTCCTTTATGACTCCCTCTTCTCCTCTACTCATCCATTACTTTATCCTCCCTTCATCCGTCCTTTGACCTCTGTCCCTACTCCCATCCATGCATCCGTGATGGAGTGTACAAAGCCTTGAATCTTAGGGATTACCTCTACAGATTTCCCTTACTCTATTTTCCTCCCTTCATGCCTCTCTTACTCTCATAGCTCTTTTCTAAACTTTTCTCCGTACCATTTGCACCGACATCTCATTTTCGCTCTCTCCATCTCTCTGTCTGACCCGCTGTCTGCCCCTCGGTGAATAATCCCTCGGTCCTAGGTAGGATTGTTGGGCTGATAGAAAAGACGCAGAGCTTTTTATTTACTCTTAGTGAGGTAATCTATGCTGTGTTGTGGAGAGTTTGTCTGTGGCTAAAACGATTGGATGGAAGGCTTATAGAGGGAACAATGATGGCGTGAGAGGGCAAGAGAAGAAAAGACAACAAGTTGTCAATTTTTTGAACGCCATGTTGGGTCAATACACTGTCAATCCAAAGACATTGATTCAAGCAGTTACTCATTGGTTTCAGTTGCAAGTTAAATGTTTTCAATCCAAGGCAATGTCCCTTTAGAAAAATCATGTTAATATCGCTTTAGACATTTCAGTGTAGCTTTGGGAATGTGAGCAAATAACCCTAATTTGAAAGTTCATGCTGTAAACCAGTTTGCACAAAGTTCCAGCAAATGCACCGAGCCTGGACAAAACCTAAACATGAAGATTTTTAAAAAGTAACTCCTGTATTTTTTTGGTTTAAGTATCAAAATCGGAAGAATGATAAATGTGCAAAGAGGTACACCGTTTGGTCATCGCCTTCATGGTTGTATTGAACATAGGTGTACACATGAAGAAAAAGCAGTGCCAAAACTTGAGGCTGAATTTATTAAAACAAACAGACACAGAAACACCCCTCTCAATACAAAGTAGGGATAAACAAAGCAAACAGACAATACAAATCAACCTGACAAGCAGTCAGTCTCAATGCCAACAATGTGATGGGAAGTATTTTAACAATAGGAAGAAGCATGCATTTCTCTGGAACTGAAATTAGGATTTTGATAGAAAACAATTGTGACTGAAAGGAGATTTTCATTTCTGCTTGCAGTCAGACTGTTTGTGCGAGGATTATTAGAGTGTATACTGGCTGTTTGTTCGTATACACCCACAAGCCAAAGCAGACAGACTCATACTGCAGGTCTTTCCATCTCCAGGCTCTCGACATTAAATAAGTCTGGTGTTTTAGAAGTCTGTTCAATTGTAAAGTGTTTGAAATTTACCCAGGGAAATGAAAGGAGCAGAACTTTGATAGATGTAAACTGAAGTTTGGTTCTGCAGCTGCATGGCCTATCTCTAATCTCAAATTTATTCTGAAACTGGTGGATAGTTGATAGTTGAAATTTAACAGCGGCCACGCTTTTCCCCTTTGAGAGTTAGAAGCAAAGACCAAAGAAAACCCAGCATGTGGTGTTTTCATCCAGTCAGGTGTGGGCAGGTTTTTAATGATCGTGTCTGAGTGAAGTACAGGCCTGTCAGTCATCTGTTGTAAAGCCTACTTGGACTGAAATCTGTCCAAAGTACCTATTCAGCCTCGCCAGTTCACGCTGAGTGAACAAACCAACCATTTCAACTGTGGGCTGGCTGTGATAGGCCCCAGAAAAACACTATTCTTACCAGCGTCTAACACAAAGCACAACCAGCAGTGTAAGGAAGCACAACAGCTAATGGGCAAACAAACTGATTGATTAGGAAACGTGGGGAGATCCTGTTAATGGATAAATGTTGCTTCTTTCTCCCTCACTTTCACTTCCCTAAGCACAATCCTGAGCACGATCATTAAAGATAACACACAAACAGTGGCATGGGCAGGGGCAGACACACAAACACACAAAATGGTAAAGGCAAACACATGTACACGCTCTACACTACAGGCACACACACACACTCAGATTTCTGATGTTAATTTTGCATATGTTGGCTATGATCGATGGTTGTTCAGGCTAATGGTTATAAATGCATTAGCACCAAGACCTAATCAGCCAGACACATGCGCACAAGCACATACATTTGTGCACGTAGTCGAGCAGACACACACACGCACACACACACACACACACACACACACACTCTCTCTCTCTCCCTCTCCCTCTAATCGTAATCTAGTTCAGAGTGGGGCGAGCGCTGCGTTCTTCCGATTCAATTTCCTGTTGAGTTTCATTTCATTACTAAGTCATGAACCGCCATGTTTACGGACCCACGTGCCAGTATTCCATCACATATAGAATAAGAGTGGAATAATTTGTCAAAGAAAGAAACACAGATTCTGTACTCATTAAAATTTGGTTTAAGTTGTAATTCATCAACACAAATGGGAATCCAGACCAAAAACAATGAATACACTTAAATGTAAAATTAATCCACAGCCATGTTTCCTCAGCCTGTTATAGATTTTACAAGGTCCCTTGCAGTAAGTAATGGTGCGTAGAGAAGGAAGTGTTCTCACTGCTAACCTTGTCCTTAAATTGATATATGAGCAACTCATGGTTTGATGTTTTCACTCTCATTTCTACAGGGTTGAATTTTGTGTCTGATATGATGAAAGCCGCAATAAACAAATACATGTATGATGTGTTATTGCTTACTTACTGTAACAGACACGGTTGCTTTCTATCTAAAGTTAAGTGCTGTGCTGGCCTTGAAAGGTCTAAGTGTTCTCGGGAAAATGACGACCATGACAGTAATGACTTCGCGACGAAATGTCATCATCTTTTCTTACCAAAATGATAGCTAACCTAGTCCCGTGAGCAGTATTAAAATATTTCATTTTGTGATGGAGAAATGTAACCTCCACATTGTTTGTGTCTAATTTGCGTTGATAAGAATCATCCACCAATCATAAAAATAAGCGTTTTTGAGCATTTATGTGCAGATTTCGATGTACTCAGCAAATGTGTAATGATATTTCTCTGTAATTTTGCCTTTAAGTAGCTATCATGGTCAGTTTTTCTTACAACATACATCACATGATATCAACTAATGTCATTCAAGACACCAGGACCATTGTGTGTCAAAGCATTTAACATAAAAAAAAAGATAAATACAGTAGAGTGAAGACATGAGTACCAGCACCAGGGCATCTGCTCATAGATTGTAAGCCATAAAACATAAGTATTTCATTTTCCCCAAATATAAATCCAGTATTTCCAAATGTGAATCAACGGGGCATTGCTGAAAATAAATACAATGTTTTCCTCCCCCGCCCCTGCTGCGGCAAAGCTGGATTTTTAATATCAGACTTTTGTTTGCATATGTAATGCCATCTAAGCTCATTGTAGAAAGTTCAGATTAATTTCTGTGGCTAAGATGAGGCTTGAATTATAACTGAGAGCAGAGGGGAGCAGAGAGAGATAAAGAGGGAGAGAAACAAAGCAGACGCAAACAAATAAAAAGACAGACAGGCCACGGGACAGAGACAAGCATTATCAGAAGAGTATTACTGTACCTCATAGGCTTACAGGCACACAGCTCTGACAGCTCTTGTTATTGATAGAACAACAAACTCAGCTCTATGCCAAAAAGAAAAGGTCACATTATGCAACTTATGGTTTAGAAGGCGAATATGTCACCTCCGAAAGTACACTGAAAATGTCAGGATATCATTCCCACTTCATAGTTAGTACAGTGTTTTTTTGTCAGAGAGCCACTGTGTCCACAGCTGTTTGGACACTGTGAGGTGAGAACTGAGCAAAACAATATTTGTGATATAATTGGTCATATTAATGGACAAGTAAGACATTGTGGAAAAGAAGTGATTATGCCAGAAATGAAGGGGATGCCCAATATTTGTTTATTCAAAAGTGAACAAGTCAGTTTGCTAATGAAACTGAATCTGAACTCAACTGACTTCGATTCTGGCCAGCTGCTCTCCAAAGATTAACTTAATCAACCATGCATGTGTTGCTGTATTGAGCCGACAGAACTGCTCAGACAGCAGTGATCCCACCAAAACATAAAACAAGAGGGATAGAGGCGAAGGACAAAAGCCAAAAGAAAATTGAGAGGAGATGAGGGAGGGATGAGGGGAAAATGAGAAGAGTTGTTATTTTAACCTTGCTAATTTCATTTGAAGATTAAAGGACAAGAAGTCCAGTTTTTCACTTGATTTTAGACGCACGCGCAACATGAAAAGCAATATGGGGTGCAGAAGCGAAAAATTGAAAACAAAAGAAATTTGTCAGTGCTCTCGACCTCAGCCTTTTAAACATCTCTCACATTTTACAACACCTCATAAATGGTATGAATTGGTCCTGGAGTCAGGTACCATTTTATCAACACAGTGTGATGTCAGCCGCCAGTTATGCGATTTGATGTGAGCTTGAGTTTTGCTCTACAAATCGTATGTGAAAAATCTTGAAGAAAGATTGATTGCAATTAGTGCGCATATTAATGAGTTCTCGTGTGTGGTTGTGTGTGTGTTTGTGGAAGTAAATTGAAGTGAATTTTTGTGTCTGCAAAACGTGCATATGGTGTGTATGTTGGCTATGTGTAAGAACACAGCTCTAATATGTTACTGGTAGAGAGATTGGATCCTGTGCCTAAGGCATTAATCATGTTTATTATAAAGCATTAAACATTAATCATGTTTAGAATTACTCCAACATGGAATCAGGTTCTCAAGATGCTATTAAGCAAAGGTGATTACAATTCCTGGAATCATAATCAAACAAACACGCAAACAGAAAGTTGCACAGTAGGACCTCAAGGTAAAACTGCAAGGTAAGGTTGAATCTGACTCTTTGTCTAATCTTCTTTGAATTCATCATCATCAGCTAAATCCAAATAACTGTAAATGGTTTGGACACTTCTTACACAAAGTTAGAAATGAAATCCTGATAAAAGTATTAATAATACCCATAACACTGACATTAAGGAAAAACAGTGATGTAAAGGTGCAGTTGAGTGGTTCAAAGAAAACCTTAATCGTAAAGTGCTGTGGCCTGTATACAATAGTTAGCTAACACGTGTAAGCCACCAAATAAGGGTTTACTACCTTTGCCTGTAAATGCACAAGAATACAAACAGGACAAAGGAAGATAGATTGCCCACTCAAAGTGTACACATTGGGCTGTGTCTCTGAGTGCTTCAGTTATATCAAATAAAAAATACAAAAACTTAGTTAAAGGTTAGTTAAATTGAGTCATTTGAGAAGCACCAATCTGGCCGCAGAGCTCTTCATCGCAGTGAGACAGCTCTTCTTAAAGTGATGAATGACGCCGGTGTTTTAGCTATAGATCTTAATGCAGCTGTTGACAGTGTTGATCATTCCCTCCTACTCGTCTCAAGCAAGCGTCAGATATGTCAAACTCTGACTCAGCATCTCAGATATTCCCCTGGACAGACTTTAAGCCTCTCTGCACAACTTTCACTCCATCCTTTTCCCACCGTAAGTTACGAAAAGCTTTGGCATCCAGAGAGTTACAGGGACAGGACAGGTCTGCAAATTATGAGCAATTTCATGTGCAATCATTGGTCGTAATAATAATCAGTAATTGATCAGTCGTTAAAGCTTATAAAGCTCATGCAATTCAAAATGGATGTTTTCCTTGAACTTTAGTTAAACATTTTGCACTACTTTTGCAGCTCAAATGTAATAAATGAGCTAAAAATAATTGAAACAATTTTCTCATTGCTGCCCCTGCTCGGCCTGTCTGTCTGTCTAAATAAATACATACATAAATAAATTAACTGGCTTTACTGGACATAAATTAGAAACTAAACATTCAGGGCAAATAAAACAAAGTCATTTTGATATTGAAGAACAGGCAGTGTATTCTTGTAACTTGTAGTATATTCTGTGTTTGTTTTCTCTTACTGAATACTAATTCTGTTTTTATTCACCAGTTGATACATTTTTTGATTAACTGATTTGAATAAAATTCTTAATGTAAACGACCCTATTTTTAATCATTTTTAAAGGTTAGCTTCCTTTTAGGAGTCACATCTTACAAAGTATCTCTGATGCTGTTCTTCCAGGAGCTCAACAGCCTCTGGTCTGTCTCGAGCCAATCATGTTTCTTCATAATAAACAATGATCCTGTCTCGTGCAACACAGCAACAATTCCCACCAAGTTGATTTAACACCCTGTGTACTGCACATATTGGTTGAAAATACAATCATCATTTCTTTTACATAAGGCTTTAATCTTAGAAAATTAATCTTCCTTATGGTTTACTGTAACGTGTCCGTGCAGCAGCCCAGCAGTGACTGAGGGCGTAGAGCTTCCCCAGTTGTTTAGCATGCTGGCTGTATTCCTTTTTCTGTTCGATTTTCAGTTAATTTAATGGTTTGTGAGAATATTTCATACAGATGAGTAATTCCCACATGTTTCTATGTGATGTCTTTTTTTGACGTAGTCATTCAGTTTTCCACGCTACCGTTGCAGGTCAGATTGGTTAATATCACTGTTAGTTACCAAGTCGTGTTATCATTTATACTGTATATTTATTTATACTTTTTATACTTTATATTTTGTTATATTTCACATTTTCAGTGTCTTCAGGCGACGGGTTAGGTGGTTTATATTCTACTTTTCTTCATAAAATAAAAAAACACATCACCATATCCAGGACATTTTGTGGAGGATCATGCCACTGTTGTAAAGTTCTTGTGGTGTATACAGACTTTTGTCCATGAAATGCAACCAGACCATATCTTACCATATGCTTAAATCCTTGATTTTATGGCCTGTAACTCAACTGTTTTGGTTCAGTCCCACCGCTCTCATCAGTGTTGTTTCCAGCTGCAACAGACAGCTATTTCAGTGACAAAGCTCAGATGAACCAACAGTACACAACCTGCCCAGCAGTAAACAGCAGGCAGACAAAGTTAGTCACGAGCTGGTGAACATAGTGGAGCATTTAGAAGCCAAAAGACCAAATATTTCTTTCAGGAGTTGGAGACTAAAACAGAGCTAACAGGAGCGTGAATATTGCGCTTACATTCACCAGGTGGCCACAAATACGACTCTAAAAGCCATAACATTTGTGTAAGGTGATGATATGTCATAGTTGTGTTTACAGCTTGTTGCACCACTCCTATGTACAATTTCTTCTACTTTTAAACACAATGCCTCACTTTAAGGAGCCTATGACTTTAGTTCTTCCTTAGTGGGACCTCATTGCAGCATTTGACACCATTGATCATGCAGTGTTAATTGATTGCCTTGAGCAATAGCTGGGTATCTCCGGTTCAACATTAGTTGGCTCAGGTCCTATCTGTCAAACAGAATCTTTTCTGTGAAAATGGGCAATTCCTCATCTTCCTCAGCAGCTGTCCCTTGTGGGGTCCCTCAGGGCTCATTTCTAGTCCCCATCCTCTACTCCCTCTACATACTCTCTGTTGCTTGTATGATTCAGAGATTCTTCTCCTGCTGCCATCAAATTATCAAGAACTGCATTGCTGAGAGTAAGTGTTGGATGTCTCGGGCCGAACCACCATGAATCTGAAATACTCAGATTTGGCCTATTTTTCTAACTAAAATAACTAAAAGTCTAAGTTAAATTCCAGTGGTCTGACTTGGAGGTTGTAGGCAAAGACACTGTTTTAGGGTCTTTTAAGGTCTTTTATTCTTTTACACATATCATAGTTCATAGTTCATCATCATTCTCTTTTCCTGCCTTGCTCAAACAGCTCTTACTCTCCAACTGGTCTGAATGAGGCATGTTTTTCACCATTTTCTACTGTGTTTGGGGGCGATATACTGGGATGTTCTCATTTTGCTGTTTCTTCTGAGAAACTCGCATAATTTCACCAACCGTCAAAAAAAAAAAAAGAAAATGTGAGAATAATCTGTACATGACAGATGGGAAATTGGCATATTGTATTTAATATTATTTTACCCCGACAAAATCTTGTCGATGTTACTTGGCAACCCAAGTCTGTGCTTCAAGGGAAAAAAGATGTCCTGGCTTGGGACGGGTTATGGATTAATTGATTATTTGTTGAGTTCTGCCTACTCATTCTTTTTTTTGTATTAATACACAGTATATTGTGAATATTTTTGTGTTTACTGACAGTAGTTTAACCATTAAATATAAAAAATGGCATCCTTTTCCTCTCTTTTTCATGTTCATAGTCTCATGGTGGTGTATGTACTGTATACACAGCAGGGTAATAAAGATGAAATACAGTGGAAACCACTTATAATCACTTCTGTCTGGGTCACATTGATCACTATGAGCGGATGATTATTATAACCGAATATTCTTTCTTTGTCTTTATTTCTCATGCAGATGACCATCTAATTGACATTTGTATATTTATTACATGAATACAATGTTTTTGGCAGTTTCTCATAAGCTTTGAGGAGACTACGTTTGTCATTGAGAGAAAATGACTTTCTTTTTCCCGTCATGGTCATGATGTTCAATGTGCACGCTGCACCAGCCTCAGGTAGCCAGCTGGAAGCAGACGGGTTACTGCGAGGCAAAGTTTCATGGGAGTAAAGTAAAAAAAATAGAATTACTGTAGTTTTAAATTTTTTTTCAAATGTTGTTATATATGAAAAGATCTAAAATGAACACTGTAAGCGGACTACTTTATTACTATAAGTGGAATATTTAAACAGCATTTGTATAGGAATGATTCTGTCCCAAGCTTTTTGATCCATATAAGCAGTTGATCACTGTAACTGTGATCACTATAAGTGGTTTCCACTGTATATCAAATGTCATGCAAAAAATAGCCAGTTTTTTAAAATGTCAAAGTTTGCAGGTATCACTGTTATTATTAAAACCAGAACAAATGAATATGAAGGATTGCTGAAACATGGAGGCATAGATTTCTGTCTGACTAACTGAGCAGCCTTGCTTCTTGAGGAAACTCCGGCTGTGACTCGGCATAGAGTTCACCCTACGCTCTGAACAACGTGGGTATGAATCTGCCTCAACATGTTCAATGCTTGACACCCTCTCATTCTCTCGCAGCAAGCATCCAGCAGACGGCAGCTAACAGGAGGTGGCCGAGTTCAAAATCAACCCAGTCAACAAGTAGAGGATTTTCATGCTGATATCATGACAGAAAAAAAATGATATGAAAGGATAAATTCACCCTGTGTCACACTTTTATACACATATACATATATCACCAATCTGATGTTCAGTGCATTCAGGGTGTTGTTTTGAGATGAAGTCATACAAATTACTTATTCATGTACCCACTTTTACCCCAACCTCCATTGTCTATTTCTATATCAGCTTGCGATTTCCTGCTTTTCTCAGAATGACTTTGAACAATCCAAGGTAATGGATGAATACTTGTTTAATCCAGCTGTGAATTGGTGTATTGGTGGGTAGAGAAATGGCGTGAGAGCAAGCGAGAGGATATGACTTGAGCCCTTTGTTTAAAACCCACCACATGGATGCGTGATGCACACTGGCTTCAGTCGGTGGGGAAATTGGCATCACTTTCACTCCTGTGGTGGACTTTTCCCTGCATGATTGTCGAAGCTATTTCACGTACGTGCAATAGATGCATAAAGGTGGCTGTGGTGCTAAAATGATTGGTCAGTTAGTCGATCAACAGAAAATGAATCCTCAACAATTATGATAAGCAATGAAACTGTGATTAATCAAGTATAAATGCAAACATATGCTGGTTCCAGCTTAAAAAATGTGAACACTTTGGGAATACTTTAACTCTAGAAAGAAGCCCTTGAAACACAATTTCAGGGTCATCTCTCTTTGCTAAAAAGACACGTTTAAACAACAAAAGAGACATAGAAATCGAACTTATATCACCTGAGTTGCAGCTGCTGTTACAAGGCTTTATTTTTCCTTACAACACCATAAACTGTTGAATGGATGAAATATTAGATTACTTTTCAGTTTCACACAATTTGGGTGGCAGCAATCGATGACATCTGTTGTTGTTGTTTCAGCTTTACCTTTGACATTTAAGTATACGTACATTTGTTCTTAAATCAGTCAAGATGATTTATCAACATATATTAAACATGTTGATACGATATATGATACGATATAGCCTATATATATATATATATATATATATATAGTACCAAATAACAACAAATTGCCAACAGTGAGTATTAAAATGAGACAAAGAGAACACAATAACTGAGTCATCTCAGCCTGGCCACTTCATGAATCCACCTTCATAAATGTTGTTTCTTCTGAGGAACGCAGCAATAACAGGGCTGTTTGGTTTTTACTACTGGCAATAACTTTGAAAGCCACAACAGAGAGCCTGACATGCTGGTTGTGGGAGAGAGCTTCAATTCACTTACACCAATGACAGGAATATTCAATTTGCATGTATTTGTGTCTAAGCTAAGAAAAGAAAGGTGAGGGGGCAGACTGAGAAAAAAGGTTGAGGAGGACGAGGAACGAGAACGGAATGTGCACGTCTGTATTTTAGCCAACCTATCTTGTGTGTGAGCAGAGGGTGAAATTGGTTTGTTTCTAATTAAAGCCATAGATGGTGCAGTAACAAACCAAATCTACTGGACTGGAAGCAGCAGGCAGCCAGGAGTGAGAGAAATAGACAACAAATATACAAGGTTTTCATTTGCTGCGGCACTTCTGCTTGTCATCTCAAGCAGGCCAGTTTGGATTGCAATCTGGCCGTTGCTTGTCTAATGACTGTCTTTTTTTTTTCTCTGCAGGTTTTGCTGCCTTAGTAATTCAGTCAACACCGATTCAAACAGCCAGAGAAGTTAGCCTTACGTGGAGCCAAAATCATTACTTTGAGTGATTGTGATGTTGTATTTATTAAAGTAATGCAAGCAATTTGCCTGATTGTATACATTTTGCATTCTAACTCAGACATACAGAAACATATGCAGATATTGGGTTCAACCTCTTGATTCCATTGGCCACAGCTGCGGTGGGGTGTGTTAGAGATTTTTTGCCCCCGAATACCAATACAGATATCCACACAGTGTATCTGCTGGTGCTGAGTACTCCGATACAAGTGATCTTTCCCCCCCAATTTCAAATCTGTGTGGGGCTGGTTAAGATCATTCTTATGTTATCTGTATATAAGCATCAGCTCTTAACTATAAGTGGAAATGTTCGTACATCAACATCCTTTTTAGGCTTGTGCAAATTTCATTGATATTGTGTAGAGGGTTTATGAAATTGCTTTTCAAGGTTCAAGCATTCATTTATTTATCATTATACAACACAGGGTTGCATAACGAATTGCAAGCTGCTGTGAACAACGCTAACCAGAGCCGACGCAGCATTCACTGTCCTATACGTGTCCATGGAAAGTAAGAGAAATGGCTTCACTCAGCGTAATTATATGCTTCTGCATCTCTACCAAACCACTTCATATGGGCATGGCTCCATTTTTTGTCATAAAACCAAAACCAACTGGCTAAACACAAAGCTCTCTTAGTGGTGTAGTGTGTTTTTTTAACTCCAGTAGCTAAGAGTTTAGATGTCACATCAGTCCTTGTTTGTTCTTATGTATAGATATTTTTTGTGTTTTTACTGAACTTTTTTTCTAATGTTTTTTCTTCAGTACACAGCCAACACTTTACCTGCAAGACTCACGTTTTAATGACTTTGGAACGCAGTCAAAGAAGTAAATATTGTGTGTCTTGGTTATAGTCCAGTTATAAAATCCTATTGCACCACGTAGCGTCTCTGCTGCCTGGCTGCTAACAACAAAACAAAACATTTATGCGTGTCATCAGATTACTTTCTGACCATCAGCAGCATCACGACACGGACCCTGGCGACACTCCAGAAAAGCACAGAAACCACAGAAGGAGTCTGCTTTTGAAAGTTTTCTTGCAAATTATGGGATTTATTTTCTTGTTCAACTCCACTTCAGTATTAACCTAACATGTTCACTTCATGTGTGAATGTGTGTGCCTAATGTGTGCGTTGACAACGTAATAGATTTGATACACGCAGCAATAAATCATCACTACTGACTGAACACACACGCACACACACTACAGATGTCAACATGACAAGGCCAGATGTATGTGTCTGTTTGATGTTTCGTGGTTCGTCCAGATGGGACAGAGCTGGAAATGATCAAGAGATGAGACAAGATGAGAGATGGGGGAAATATGGAGGAGAAAAAAAACATGTATGTGTTTGTGTGTAGTTGCGAATGGAAGAAATAAAGTGAGAGGAAGGAGAAAATAAAAAGCTGTATAATCATCTGTCAGCGATTTGTTAGACATGTGAACAACATCTGTGTGTGTGTGTGTGTACAAAGCCAGGAAGAAAAAGACGAGAGAAGTATCATCCGACACGGGAGCATTCAGAACATATGGGAGACAAATGTGTGTGTAAAAGTGCGGATTCAACATGGTGGACGCAGTGATGGTATTTTCTTTTAAAGAATTTATAGACATTTTTTTTCCTGGTTGTCGATAGAGATACAGGAAAGTTTGCAGGCAACAAAAGGGATAGAGACGGATGACAAAAAGCTGGTTTTGGCTCGTAACATCACATCTGATTTAAATTAAATATGATCTGAAGAGCATTTTTCAGGTTGTGCTTGCAGTCAATTCATAAAATATCTTGGAAAAAAAATGTCTTGCAATTAACTCACTACAGTTCAGTACTCTAGATTGACAGCTATTTTGCTGGACAGTTTTCTTACCCTTTCTTCAATGTAAAACACCTTTTCTAATTAATCTTGGATATCTCACATCTCAGTTTAACATGTTTAACAAAAAGTTTCCCCTTAATGTAAAGCTTTGAAGATTTACCCGTGAGGGGCGGTGGTATCTTGTTTTCTTTTCAAATGAAGCTAATTTGAAATATCGATATCAGCACTATCATCCATCACTATGTTTCTCCACATCTTTTGACTTATTGATTTTGCAGCGTGCACTCAGCTCACCATGGAAGCAATCTTTAACCAGCAGGTGATGTGCACAAATCCAAGCCTGATGAAGAGCAGTCATCTTTCTCATGGTGCCCAGCTCTTAAAACATGACTTTATTGTCAATTTCTGTGCATGCCACTAATCAGGATTGTGGAAAGATTCTCAGTCATCCAGCTCATGGTATGTTTGCACTGTAGAAGTGCTGTTGTCGAGGGCAGCTGGCTTCGCTTTAGATTCTTGAAGATGTTTTGCCAACAGGCTTCTTCAATTCTGACTGACTGGTGGGGTCACATGACCACTGTAGGGCTTTACACACCTTGAGAGTGGTTTAGATCACATGTTGGTCGTGAGTCCACCTGGCTGTCATGTGAGAGTCACATCAGTCAAGGTATGAATGGGTTTTAAACTGCCTGGAAAGGGAATGTCAGGACAGTAAGTGGCTGATGATTGGTTTGTTAGATCGCCTCCTCTGTTGAGTGGTGGTTGTTTCAGTTTGACATCGATGACTTCCTTCACTCGTCTTTCAAACCACCTGTGTGTTCGGGCCATGTGCTTGTTTAGTGGTTGTTTGGTCTCCCCCCAGTGTGTAGCCTAGGTCTACACACTCCTCGCTGCCTTGGACTTGGACCGTCTACGCTACGTTGCTCTGCGTATGTTTGGGTGGAAAAGCTTCTGCCTGCATTGCAGCATTTGAAAAACACAAGGATGTGGTTTTTATTGAAGATCCTCCTCAGATCCTCCGACCACCTATATATGGACAATGTTGCGTCCATTCTTCTTTTCTCCTCCACCTGTCATTGTGGTGTTCTTATTACTGTAGATAGTGTTGCAGTTTTGATGAAACTAGACCTTTATATCTGACTGTTTATTATTAAAATACTAATAGCTAAAATATTCCACAACAGATTTTAACAGTTGTTGTGGCTCCAAGTTTAGTATGCTTTCTACTCTTTCTTCGCCTGTTTGTACCTGTATTCATTTGTGTCTGCACAGTAATGTTTGTATGTCCATTGTACAGTACAGGACCGATTAGAAACCGTTAACATGCACTGTCTGACTGGGCCTGATACTTCTGATCGAAGAGAGAATCTCACACATCTCAGTCATGATGGTTGGTTGTCCTTGACCTGCTGCTGTCTATGACAATAAGGCCATGGCTTTTAATTAACCCTGTTACCAGTGGTAGCTGTTAAACGGGACATAAGATATGCTTTTGAAGAGACACCAGCTTATGCTAATTAGCCTCATTAGCAAGGGTGACCTTTCATAAAAGGGTATATTGTTGCCTTGAATGAAAACCACATTACTAAAGTTTTGACCTTTTTTTGATTACCTTTTTAATTGAATCAAAAGTTTACCTGACTAGTGATGTGCTGAGTCAGTTTCATGACCTAGGGCCCATAAAATCCATTAACATCTAAAAATCGTCCAGGTCATCAATATGAAAATGAAGGCGTTTTCTTATTTTTTAAAAGCTGACATTCTTTTCTTTTGTGGCAACTATAACATTTCTATGAGATTATTTTGTAAAGGCATACAGTCCTCTGTTTAATCTGTTTAATTAAACCCAGTTAAACGGGCAAAGTCCATGCTTTTAAGAGACAAAGCTACCATTAAAGAGAAACTTAAGCTGCTATTGGGAATCTTCCATCTTCCACTGCAGAGAGAGAGAGAATAACTTCTTAGAGGTGAATTCCTCTGGCTTGGGACCCATAATACATTAAGGCGCAGACCTCTTTCTGTCTGCACAACAATAGTTCTGGTTTAATGAGCCTGGTTCCCTCAGGTATCTGTGGAAAGATCTTGAGGTATGCAACATATATCTGGAATACAGAATGAGTATTTGATTTAACGATTCAATCATAGCGACTTACATTAAATTATTGACTCTTTACGTACATTAGGCCACGTGCTCACTCTGTCAACGTCTTGATATTGTTCAGGATATGCGGTGTGTTCATTGTAGCCCTTGAATGTCTGCGATGGAGCATAAATTTGCGAAATTGCTGCTGCACCGCTGCCTCGTGCTCTCTCTGTCTTTGAAAAGTGAAGTGATGAAAGTGAAAGACCAGGAAGACCTTCGCTGTGGGAGCAGCAAAGAAAGCATACTTAATGCCATGAAACAGAGGTGCTTAACATATTTGACATGTGTTAATTCAAAGAGAAGGACTTGGAGATGCTTTATATAGAGACCTCAGGGTGTCTCCACAACTTTACTGTTACTAAATTAGACACAGGCATTACTCTATATATAGACTACTCTTGCATTAATGGACAGATCCTTTGTTTAAGCAATCCAAAATGTTGAGCAGTTTACTGTTTGTGTGCTGCAATCAATTAAATATATGATTTTTGGATTTTACAGTTACATCTTGTGACCATGTGGAACCACTAGTATGAAAATCTGGCAAATGCAACATCAACTAAGTCAGATTTCACGTACATCCATTGTATTTAGTGAATCAGATTCAAGGAAAAAAAAACCTTGATTTTAAAAATCTGAATAAAAAAAGCTGTAATCAATTGAAAGGTATTGTAAAACGATGCTGTAATCAGCCTTTGATCAGTAAGGCTGATGCGTGTTTGAATGGAAAAGATAAAACACTGTACTGAATACAGTTGAGTCATTACTATTGCCAGAAAGATTGCTTTGAAAGCAACCTCTCCAATGATGAAGAAACTGGCAAGACAGCTGTGGTGGTGGTTAAGAAGTAGGAGAGATGGAGAAAGAAGAAAAATGGAGACATATGAAAAGAGGAAATGGAGAGGAGAGAAGGTTAATGAACACTATTCTTAGAGAATGGTAGCTGGATTCCCTACAGGAAAATATAACAGCTGATTTTAACCCTGCTTTATCCAAATCGAATGCTTTTACATTGAACCAGCCTGTTAAAAAGGCATAACTGGATTACACAGGGTTTAAGATATTCCATGCAGGGGTTTTCTAAATATAGGCCTGTCAAATGACTTATGTGAACAGCCATCACTGCTACCTGTTACGGAGTAGCTACATGCAACTAATGAGGTTTCAGCACAGAAATGTGAACTCAGATCCAGCTTGTTCTAAAGCGTTCAAAAAATGTATTTTAAAACTCTTTTGAAAGCTGATAAAAATATACAGAATTATAAAAATTACACATTTAGGAAACTGCCCTGCGAGCTGCATATTTATAATGCTAGCATTATTATCCATCTCTCAGGAGTATGTGGTCAGTGTGCGGCCAAAACCTCCAGCCTTTTGTCTTTAGATTGAAGAAAAAGTTATACTTTCCCTAACTTCTCAATGCATTATCAATGGTTTCCTTTGGTCCTAGGTTGGGAACAGAAAAACAGAAAAATGTGTCAATTCCATTTGCATGACACTGATGTTAATAGGAGATTCTTATATTTCTCATGTTTTAATAGATCTGCCATTTTGTTTGTGTAAACCCCGAGATAATCTAATGAATCCTCAAATCAGAGACACGTGACTGCCAATGGCATTAGAGCCGCTGCATAAACATCGCTCCTCTATTTTGCATGAGGGTAGCGTTGATATTAGAATGAACGGCTGAGATTTACAGCCTGTGATTAGCTGATGAATGGGGAGCAGAGTCGCAGAACTAAAAGCCCTCCAGCCAACTGGAAGAGTCAAGATAATCACATACGCTTAGCCATTTAATATCAATACAGTGGATGTGAATTTCCTCATCCGGAAAAACAAACAGAAATGATGAATCGAGGACAGAATTACCATTAGAGGCATTAAATGTAAGAATTCACTGAATAATTCAAGGTGTTTGTCCTTGGAGGAAGCAACAGTATCTCTGTGATTGAAGCAGTTATACAATATTAGACACATTTCCCAGGTGTTATTGTGTATGCACAGATTACACTGGGACATTTGTATAATTAGAAGGACCTTTCATGACACCTGCTAATGTCTTACTGTAGAAGTTTACATCTTGTAAATACTGATGACCTTTTTAAAAGTATTCTTACCAAAAAGTAGGTGGTGTTCTCATGTTTCTCATGGGAACAAACAGTTTTCATGGAGAATTATCATCACATTTGAGCATTATGTGTAAATGTGTCACTAAATATATTTGACAACTAATGAATTGTGCTGACAAAATGTTTTGGACATGCAGCTAACATCCAGTTACAGTATTTACAGTAAGCAGGTTGGAGTTCAGAGTCAAGCGGTCTCAAAGGGGTGGCTGGGGTGGCCAGTGCCACCCCTACAATCTGATTGGCCACCCCAGATGCCAGCCCAAAATTTCTGCCACGTCACTGGCTTCCACCTCGCTGCGGGGCAAGTGTTTGGCCAGTAGGTTTGTCTCTACCAGAACCGGCTGGCCCTATATGTTCACCACACAAGTTGTATAGGCCCCTGCGAATTACACCTCCCCCTTGTGTCAAAGAGGGTGTCAGTGTTTACAACTTCGATGAGAGGATGAAGCGGAACTATCCTTCTGGTCACGAAAAGAGGAACAAAAAGACCATGAGAGTGAATTGCGGGAACAGCAATCAGGTAAACTTGTGTTCTCTCCTCTCCAAGTTTGATGTCAGTAAATTACCGTAACGTTAAGTTGAGCTTGCAGTGCATCTCTCTCTCTAGTCTGTCTGTCTTGCTAACTCGGCTGGGCAGTGCATCTCTTGGTCTGTCTGTGTCTTGCTTGCTTGCTGCCACTCCCAGGGCTGTTCTGTGACTTTGTGCGTGACAAAAGTGAGAGTGAAATACAACTATTTATTACGTTTGATAAACGCCAACGGGCAACAGTGTGTATAAACTGCAACTCAGAAAACATAACCATGTCGGTCACGCGTGAACATGCGTTCATATGCGTGTGCACGAAATGAAACTCGAGCTTTCCAACAGCAACCTCTGAGGGGACCAGTTCAGACAATATATGGACGTGATGGCACTCCTCATAGGCACACGTAATTTTAAAACAAGACAATGATTATCTCTCTCTCAGTTAAGGTTTAGTTACAACTCAACTCAAAGCAATGGATTGACATTGACTACTGATTAAATATTGAATTTAAAATGTTGATTAGCTGGGCATACTGGGCAATATGGATGCACATTTCTAAGTAATGGTAATAGTAACCGTCATGTATTCAGCAAAGCCATGGTAAAATAGTATTTTATATTTGAAAATGTATAAAAGGACATCTGGGGGAGCCAACTTGAACGGGCCTGATGCAGCTAATAAACTGTTCAGCCACTGTTCAGAGTCTTGCTCAATGACACCTAAACGGGACATAAGGCTGTTTCTTCTTACCGCAGAGGCTTGTTAGAAAACGAGATTCAAAACTGTTGATATTGAAGCAGAGGTGTTAGATGAAACACTAACAGGATTTACACTCATCCTCTGCTTAATTGCGAGTTGTTACTGAAGAGCTGAATAGCCTTTTTTATCTGATAGTGTTTCATTAAATTATGTCAACTTTGAAATTTTGCAAACTGAATCTTATTCTAAGTGCTTTTGACTTTTAAGTCACATTTAGCACTGTAACCCTAATGATCAACTGTTGTTGGAGCAAATTAGTTTCTATATAACTGTGTATGAAGAGGAGATGAATGCACTGGCCTGTTACACACTCATCTCCTACTCATTAACGTGAACTAAATCTTACCATCTATATTTAGTTTTGTTGGTCGTAATCCTAAACAAGGGTATTTATGTTCGAACGATAAATCTGTCTTTCTTGATATATTAGCAAATACTGTATTTATGTCTGAAAAGGGCAGGAAATTCACTCGGGAACCAGCATCAGTGGTATCACCCAGATGCATTCCAGAAATGACTGGACTTATGGCACAACCAAGGGCACAAAGTTGGTAGCCAATTTTGCAAAACTCAATATTACACATATTTCTAAGATGTTTTCTTTGTATCACTGACGTGGCACATAGCTGTGTGGCCAGCTGATAGTTGTACAAATCAATACGTCCTGTCCTTTTACAGGTCTTTATAATCTGCGTGGCAGATTAGATAGACCGTATTGCGCATGCTGTAAGCTATAGAGTTGCCAAGTGGGACTAGCTATATTTGATTGGCCTTGGTTCTGGAAGTAAATGTCCCATTCATTTTTTCCATTGACAGTGTTACGTGACTCACAGTTGGAGTACTTCTACGGCTTGGTTGGGCATGGAATTCTCCTGGTTCAGTCATCAGTACAAAAGAATAACAATTGCGTCAGAAAATATCTACTTCTTTGATAAAAAGTTGAAGGTGTAAGCTTGTGTACATAAAAACTTTGGGGGAGAAGTCAACTAGGACTCCCAAGTGGCATTTTGGCAAGAAAGATCCGAATACCGAGCTTGAAATTCTGTTATGGGCGCCACTAACAGCAGGTGGTGGAAGGTTATGGTGTTTAGAAAACTGACGATACTATCTGCAGTTTAAATCCATTCGCTTTTGGACTGAGTCAGTTTTTGGGTGGATTTTGTTCACAAATTCAACGACAAGGCGTTTGAAATTTGCTACGAGTCTGATTCACGCCTCTGAATGGCTTCTTCTCCATAGCAACGGCAGCTGAGGCTCCATGGGTATTGTAGTATTAAGAGCTGAAAACGTAATTTGTATAAAATTAAGTTAAAATTACTAAAACTGGTGGCCATAACATAATCCTGTAGGATTATGACATCATCTGGAAGAGTCGCATGTTTCTGACATTGACGACATCATTTACAGATACAAATGAAATGGGAACACAGAATAGGGAAAAACACCCAGCGACCCCTGCTACTTCCCATCTCTATACAGACTTGAAACAGAGTCGTTATTTTTCTTTTTTCATAAACTAGTCATTTTTATGTTCCCTTCACCTCGGGTGTAATTTTACCCAGAAAGTATTTAAAGTCAATCTTTTTTTCTTCTTCTTTGAATACATTCATAGATTTTCAATTTAAGGCAGTCGTTCAAATGGAGGTTTAAATGGAAGATATCTCCAGCAGAACTCCATACATATCTTAAAAACATTTCCATTAACACCAATTCATTGACAGCAGATGCTGCATCGAAGATTTTCTCCTGCACTTCAAATGACACTCACAATCTCTTGCAAATGGAGAATGACTCAAAGCTCTTCTTCCTTCTCATTTGAGCATTTTACCTTTACACAGGTGTGTATTTTCTGATGAGGGAGAAAAAAGGTTCAGAGCCACTGGGTTATAAGAGCCAAGAAAAGCATCAGTATTCCTTAAGAACACCTAAATATGAAGAACAGAGGTATATGTTTTAATTAGCCAACAATGACGACTGAAGGTAATATGTTCTAATTAGGCAGCAATCAACACCGAAAGTATTATATGATTAGATTAGCTATTTTTGACAATTGAAGGTGCTATATGTTTTAATTAGCCAGCAGTGGAAGGCTGAGGATATATGTTTTAATTAGCACCGTCTCCTGTGGCCTTAAGGCCTCAGGGCTTAAACATTAGGTAGAGTGTTAATCAAACCTGCAGAAATGAGACTAATTGTTTTCATACAGCAGTCCTCCTGTGGCATGACAGAAATAATCATTTCAAATCGCGCATCTTTTTCTTTTTTCTTTCTTTTTTTAAGCTTCAGTAGTCAGAGTCAGGTACAACTAGCGCTGGTTGGCCTACTTTCATCTGCTCCCAAGTGACCTGACGGTTTCAGCAGGTATACATACAACTCCATCACATATAACTGTAAAGCTGCTGCATCCTGTTTTTGATTTTCACAGGCACAAGCACTGGTAACTTTGTGGGATAGAGAGAGTTTCGTAAAAAAAACATCAAGATGGTTCCTGTGACTCTCAACACATTCAAATACTCTTTTATCCATGAATACATTTTACATATTAATTATTCAGCAATCAGTAGAGTCGCTAACAAAGCAATCTGCAAAAAAAGGTGAAAGACACGAACACAAACTCATGACTTCTGCAGAAGCTCCTGCAATCTTATCATCCTGTCTACAGTTTTCGGAAATGTCCAACTTCTAAAGATAAAATGGGAAAACATTTTGCATGTACATCTGTTTCTGTAAATTACATCATATACTTTGTAGAGGGATGTTCTAGAAAACCAAATTTGAGAAATAAAACAATTTATCACTATAATGTCAGTAAATCAGCTCTGAGACGTTCAGCAGCTGGTGAAATGTTAACATTAAACTTTACCACAAGATGTCTGGCACTGAAATGTAATCTATACATCAGCTACTGCACATTTCAATTATTTTTGTAAAAAATGTTAATTTTTTGTCTAGTCTTGGTATTTTTTATTAAGCAGTTGCTGTATTATAGATTTTTCAATGTGTTTTTCCTTTTTTAGAGACCTGCAGGCTGTTGCACTTAGTCCAAGTGTAGCATTAGTTAAAATGTAGTGGAGGAGTTATGCTATAACTTAGTAAAACGTAGTTACAAAGTAGAATTAAGACGTAACTGAAAGTTTAGACCTCCCCAGAGCAGGTGAGAGTCATTCTTTATTAACTGTTGTAATGGCGGAAGATGGGAGAGACTCTAGCATTGTGTCACACATTTACCATTACTTGGATTAGAAAGGGGCACACGTGTGATTTTATGCTGCCTTCACTTGCCGTTGGTGCCATTTAGTTGTTTGTATTATAAACTGTAACATAAACTGTTAAGATGTTGACTGTTTTCCTACATGGATGTTTTTAGGAGACTTTTGTTGATGCAGTTATTGTCTATGACTGTATTTATGTGTGATGCAGCATTCTTCACCTTAGGGGAAGCATCGATACGATTGAATTATTAATGAGGTAACAGACATGCATTGAATCATACTGATCGTTTCCTAGTTCACACATGATAGCGTACAGTACTTTCTCCTTTTGATAAAAAAGTCTTTTGTAGGTCTCTGAATTTATGTCACCACTCAGTTGTGGCTTTCACTTCCAAAAATCCCCCAAACCCCACAGAATAAAATGGATGGATGAAACGTCACTCTCTGCAACGTTGTTCTGATTAGTCGATTTTAGTCAAAGTTATAGTGGTGCAGCTGAACAAAGTGGCAAGTATAATGTGAAACTAAATAGAAACTAACACAGTAGTGTTGACTCTATACTCAAGCATGAGATCAAGAACTGGTGCAACAGGCTGCGGATACTCGTTTGAGTTAGGTTGTCCATCACAGTGAGCATCATGTCTAATTTTATTGCCAAAGTTATAACACAGTTGGGTGGTAATGCACCTGTAAAACTG
>NTHP01000230.1:258920-281981 GCA_003416845.1 Oplegnathus fasciatus | reverse complement strand
GATTATGAAAATAATCGTTAGTTGCAGCCCTAATCAAAAGTCTGATTTCTGCAGCGTGTTGTTTTTGCACACTAATGCAGCACAGACGTACATCAATCAAACCTTGACAGAAGCCAAAGGAAACATGATATTCACTGTGATGGATGACCTATTTTAAGTAAGTTTCAAGTCTCTAGAAGTTAATTTTCATAATGTACAGAAATGAGTCGAAAGCACTGGCTGACGGGAAGTGAAAAAGAAAAATTTCAAGCAGGGATGTTTTGATTCAGGGTACAGTAAATTGGACAGAAAACATGCATAAACACTAGTTTGGCCCTTTAACCCCAATTAAAACATGAAAGACGTAGAGTAAAATCAAAGTGGATAGCCTACATCAATGTTATATCCAAGTAGACAAGCTACACCCAGTCACCATCAGCTGTATAATCCAGAACTTGTCCTCACGTGGACTGTGACAAAACACACACANCACACACACACACACACACACACACACACACACACACACACACACTTTCCCTACCTCACTGTCTCCCCTGTCCAGCCAGTTAAATTGATATCACCTCCACTCAGCCATATGGCCACATGGTGTGTGGCGTGTTGTGGCTGTGAGCGAGAAAATGGAAAAACAGGTGCAGACAGAAAGATGGAGAGAGAGAGAGAGAGAGGGAGAAAGAGAAAGGTGGTGCAGAGATAAGGACATAAAGAGAAGCAGTGTGGAAGAGAGAAAGCGTAATAATGAAGAGAGAAAAAAATACTGACTTAAGGAAAATAGAAGAGAGAAAGAAGATAAAGAATGGAGTCAGATTCTGCTCTGCCCCCATTACAAAAAGCAAATACCTTTTCTGATTGGATTTCTTTCAGCACCACCAGTATATATGTGTGTGTGTGTGTGTGTTTTCCTTTTAGGCACAATGTGAAAGGAGATCTTCATTCACCAAAAGTTTTGAGAAGTTTTGTTTTCCTCTGTTGAGGAATAAATAACTGCGTGGTTTAATCCGAGCTTCCTGTTGTAGCAGTCACGCCCATTCTGACCTGGTGGATTTGTTGTATCTCCTTGAACTGCACAAAGCACTTCCTACAGGGTTCTACAGTGTGAGCATTTTGCTGATACGCTAGTGAAAAACAACGTGTGAAACAGCGAAAAATAATTTGGGCGCACCTGGTGTGAATGACTCCTGAGTTCTGACACTATTTGCAAAGATCAGTATATAAAACATTCAAGAAGCAGCTTCTCATTTTTAGCGGATGCTGATTGTTCAGATTTCATTCGTATCATTTCAATAAATTAAGCGAATTAACTTTTAGTTCTGGAAAGGACCTTCAGTATTTGGAACAAGTAGCTTTTGGAACATAACGTGTGCCAACGTCTGTATGCTGCTGTTATTTCAATACATATTCAATCAACATTTCATATCTTCTGCTGTTATTCATATATTTATTTCTACTGCGTATATTCAGCATCTGTGGTGCAGACATTTCTTTCAGGATGAATTAAATTCTGTCTTACCTCATTTTCAGGTTGTAGCTCCAGGTTGTGAAGATAAATTAGGCTGCCACTCAAAACTGTTATTTGTAATTTTAATAACTTTCAAAAGTTGAACAGTAAACATAAGTAGGTTCAGTAAGAAGTTTGAAAGGATTCAGATTGATTAAGCAGATTTGGATAAATTGCTAAGATTCTACGCTGTTTGGAAAGGAATGCATTAACGACGCACAATGCATTCAAATCCTTTGTTAGGTCCCAAGTACACCTTATGTTTCAAAATCTCCCAGCTAAGTCAGTTTGCCCCTGCATCTTATGCACATTGTATGTTTAATGTTAAATGTTCAATGTTTAAAAAAAAAAGATGCGTTGATGTTATTTCTTTATAAGAAAGCTTAGAGCCTCAATGAATAACACAAAAAATGTACAATATGTACATGTGTAACTACGGGGCAAAAAAGTGGACGCGAACCAAGAAGTTTAAAAACTTGTTTTGCACAGGATGCCAGTTATTTCCCATTGTTTCAGTTCTACTTTTGAATAACACCTGTTTTGTCTCACAAGTGTTTATTGACCAGCTTGACGCCAGACTGTGTTTTCTGGTGTCTGGATAACTGTAGCTTCTGGAATCACACTCAGCTGGACAGCAGCTATCAATCTGATGAGGTGCAGACTATATGTGTATTCAACACAGTTTCAAAAAGTATTAAAGACAGTGGAATAAAAAGCCGATTTTCTGAGTCTAATCCTCTTGTGTTGTGTCCTGTTGTGTCAGTTAGCGCTTGTTATGTTCCACCTTTATGTTAAAAAATATTTTTTACGATATTTTGAATGACTCATCTTGAACTCAGGGGCTTATAATTAAATTTATGCAATCAAATGTGATTTGAGGGGACTAACTAAGGCCTAATTGAATAATTTCTGCCTCCCCCCCTCCCCCTGATCTAACAGTGTGGGTGAGGGAGGTGTGGGTTGAGGCCAAAAGTGCTCTGCCACTCCATGTCTCTCTACAACCCCAATATTGTGCCGCCATATTCGCCAGGATATGGCCACTTTTGAGTGATCTAATCAAATCTGTAGGGTTTGATTTAAATCCCTGTATGAACTTCACCCCGCTCACATATTCCGTTTCACTTGAAAATGTATCACACTACTGAAACTACAGACGCTCTACCTTCCATTTCACTGGGACTTTAAGAAAGTAAAATTAAAGCTACTAACATGAGCTGTAACCTGTTGCTGCCTGGTGCTAGTTTTGTCTCATCCATTTTTTCCCCCTATATGTCTGCATGAAGCTTGTTGTTTGCATTGACATTGTGCTGTTTTTAGAAAGGTTAATGAGACCAGGCTAATGTGCTGTCAGTATATAATGCATATGGCAGGTCTGTAATATTCAGAGCTCGCTGGCACCAGTCTTTCCTTTTATGCCTGTTAGTGTGAAATGTTACCAAGTTATTACAGCCTGTTGACAGCAAAGGCCTTAACACAAGTTCATATGGGCAGAGTTAATTGACATTGCTGTTCCCTGAAGAAATGCCAGCTGGCTATAGCATCAGCCAGACAATAACTGACAGATGATTTATTGTGTCAGGCTTGATGAATTTTCTACTGTACAATTTTGTTTGTTTGCTACAATTAAAAGGCAACACTGGAGCAGGAATTTAAATTTAACAGTGAAATAATAGCAGGCGGCAGCTTCTATCTGTGGTTAACGTGACAGTAACTCAAACAGAATTTTCAGTGTCATGTCTGGAGGCAGACACTATTAAATTGCAATACATGACACTGCAAAATAATAGTAATAGTGATAGGAATACTAACGCTGCTAATAGTAATAATTTGGATAAAAGAAAGAAAACAGATGTCCTCTCATTCATTAGCAGCGGACACAAACGATGACAAATGACGGTGGTTGCAGTATTATCCATGTCAGCCAACCCTGTTGCTCTGTTCAGGGTGTAATAGCAGGGGATAATAGCTTCTCAATTATTCATATTGCCCCTGCGCTCTGCAGAGAATACTGTCACACAGCCACTATATGTCTTGATCTAATTAGCTAGAGGAGAGACGGAGCGGGAGGAAGAGAAAAGAGGGGATGGAAAGAGGGCAGGGAGAGAGAAAGAGATGGAGAAAAGGAGGGTGAAAGAGAGAAGGGAAGAAGAGAGAAATCAAAAAGGGAAGAAACAGAAGTGTGGAAGTCGTGTTTTGCCTGGAAGCTTTGTAAACACTCTTCAAACGGTGTTTGTTGTAGAGTACTTCCTGAGTCTACGGAACTCTCTCTGCATGACTTCCATAATATGTAGATTGTGTGTGTGTGTGTGTGTGTGTGTGTGTGTGTGTGTGTGTGTGTGTACATCTGCAATATTCATATATAGGCTATGTCTCTGGTGAATTGTTAAGCAACATCATCATCATGTTAAAAGCAGATGTTTTTGTTTTCTCTTCCTACCTGTTCTTGTCTCAAATACTCCATCAGTCAATTCCAATAATTAAAAACAGCACCTGAATAACACACCAACAATAGCTGAAAACTATCGAGTTGGTAATTCATGTTAAGACCAGATGTTTTTTGTGTATCAATAAATCTCCTGCTGTGTAGTTCAATTGGAAGATTTTCTCTTTTTATTCATGGTCTTCGTTCCTGCTCTACCTTTTTGCCCCTAAGTCTCTAGCTTTGCCAGTGTTTATTCTCCTTTCATCAGAGCATGCCAAACAGTGCATTGTGTTAAGCGCATATCCACCGTCTTGACCTTTTCAGCGCCTTCTGTGACATTTAGTAGCTTGTTAACTTGCCCTAGATGCATATTCACACATCAAAATCAATGAAGCAAATTGGCATAACTGAAGAAGAAATCAGCATATGGAAAAATGACTTTGTTGTCATTTAAAGGAAAATGTGAGGTATAGAACAGCTTTGATATTACTGTCAACAGTGGGAAGGATTTTGACACTGCAATGACATTTGCATTTGCATATTATTAATAATACTATTATTATTGTTATCGGGTTGGGTTAAAAGAGAATGCACTTCAGTTCGGGCCTTACCGTACCAAAACCCAGACACAGACTGTTCACATGCAACTGAACTGTTATTTTGTTATACGCACAGGCACCTCTTTCTTGTAAGTGCAGCGGAAACAGAGCCGACACGCAGACATGCCATATATCTGTTGTTAGTGCCCCTTAACCGGAGCTGACAGGTAGAATACAGCCTGCTGCCAGTTATGAAACAATATCAGCCTGACTTTGGAAAACATCGGCGAGACACAGGCATGAATCAAGTCTTGAAATACAGTATAAATAATAAAAAAAGGGAAAATGAGTTGTTATGAAAGCA
This sequence comes from Oplegnathus fasciatus, assembly GCA_003416845.1. NCBI lineage: Eukaryota > Metazoa > Chordata > Actinopteri > Centrarchiformes > Oplegnathidae > Oplegnathus > Oplegnathus fasciatus. The sequence goes on along the minus strand of NTHP01000230.1, from coordinate 277,158 downwards.
CATAAATATACACAGCGTATACGGCGGTGTCAGTGTGGGCTGATAACAGGCAGTGACTGCTTGTAAAATAAAGAAAGGGATGAAAAAAGGAAATCATGGCATTATTAAAATGCTCACACGGGGTATTGGAGAAGCAGAGGCTTGACAGGAAATCCACACTCCAAAAATAAAACTTTATATTCAACAAAGTAAAGGAGCTAAAAAGACAGGCACTGCACATCCTCCCTCTGCATTACTGAGAGATGAAATGGAATCCAGAGATCTTAATTGTCACTTATATTGCAGTCTACACCACTGTTCGCCTTTTGAATCGTCTTCTTCTGCATTTTTGTATTTACTGCAAAAACACAAAAAGCCTCCTAAATGAAGTGGACAGTTAGGCTCACTGATTTCTATTCTGTTCTATTGTATTCTATTCCAAGCCCTCAGTCCCTGCTGATAAATGAAGTGGCCAGTCAGGTTATGCTAATTGATGTCTCCTCCTTTGCTTCCTTCCTCTTTTCTCCAAAGTTCAATTACACTCATCCACTGCCATCCATCACTGGAATGAAGCTGGCTGTGGGGCTAAATTAAATGTGCCAATTTCAATTAGCCAGCGTGAGGCAGCGCAGGGGACAGAGGTGACTGTGGTGGAAATTGGTTGGTGGAAGGGGATTCAAAAATGTGGGGTGGTGGCAGCGTGGTGGAGTGTTTGGGAAGCAGAACTGCTCTGAAAACTACGCTGCTCTGTTCATTCTTAATGTTTTATTCCAGCTGTTTAGGAATTAATGCAGCTTTCTGATTTGTTTTCAGTAAGTCATTCTAAAAAAAAAAGTGCAAACTGAAGCTGTTGTTGCTCCAGAAATGTCCCATGAGCCGATGTTTGAGTGATGCTTTGCATTGTGGGATGGATAATGACGTCACATCAGAGCAAAGCTAACCCCATGGACTGTTTAGTGGATTATTTTTTAATAGAATAACTAGTGGTTGAGAAGCTGAACAGACTACATGTAATTTAATCAAAACAATGTGAGTGCAAAAATGTTTTTTACTACAGTAACCATTCAACACTTGCCATAAACACTGCATAAACATAAGTTATCATTTGATTCAGACTGACAGTAACACCCTGGGATATTATGTGCTATCAGGTGTGTGACCTGCTGTACAGAGAAGCAGCAACATTTCAACACAGGTGCCTGCTGTCTTCACGTCACCTGCAGGAAAGTGTTTTACAAATCTAAATAGCAAAATACAAAGTGTGACAGTGTGAAAGAGTGTCAAAGAGTTTTCAACATCACAAACTTTCCAAAAAAAAAAACCACACTTGGAGAAGCATCATGCAGAAGAGTGTGAGAAGGAGAGAGGAAGCGTGAGAAACCCCAGACAACAAGAAAGCAAAGCTGACGAGGGAAAATGATTATGGAATTTATTGTGGTGGATGAACAACCCCTTTCCATGAGGTTTGCATGCTTAATTGCACATCTCGAGCCTCGCTACATGATGCCAAACCAACATGAAGTAGCCGTCCCACATCTATGTGCGCTTGTGAATTCTTCGCCAAGACGCTTGGAAAATGTTGCTGTGGTGATTTTTAAAAGCTGACATATGGAGCTCTAACATGTGTCCTGTCATCGAGTTTCACACAGTCTAATAGACTCTAATAGTTTGGCAGTGCAGAAAGCAGTGCTAAAGCTAAACGGATTCATGTCCTCCACGTGGAGGAGATGCGTGACGGATTTCAAGAGTAACCGCCAGTGAGAATGCTCGCAAAAAGCAAGTTGCATATCAGTGGCTCAACAGTTATTAACAGAAAAAAATGTAGCAGTACATCAAGAATAAGCACATCAAATTTACCTGGGAGATTTTTATTGCCAGGCTTTTGGATTGGATGACATCAAATTTTACTTGTATGTGTCATAATTGACACTTTGCATATGATGTAAATAACTTGGAAACTGTAATCTTTACTTTTAGTTTGTCATTTGTAGTGTTTGTTTCACTCTCCACTTATTATGGAGGGAAGAATGAATAAATAAATAAATCAAATTGTTAATTAATCTTCAGATTAATACTTTCAGATTATGTCGGGCAAAAACCAACCCGGCACTGCCAACAACTCGCTGATTCCAAACTGATAATGTATTCTTGTCACACGCTGAAAGGTGTGCCAGCGCCCCACAGATCCCATCCCAAAATAAAATAAAACTGCCTTCACCCCGGCTTCACGCGCGTTGTCAGAGCAGCTTGTTTAATAAGCAGCAAGCCAAAGACGTTTCTTTGTTACCAGCTTGTTATTAAAGCTGCAGCGGCATGACGACAACAATCAGAGGAGTTTCTTTGTGTTGCTGTTCAAGCGCCTCTCACATGATAACTAGAACTCTCTGGGCACCAGACAGGAACGGCTGATAAATAATCTCCTCTTTACTGAGGACTGGCAGACAGCAGGGCGGCGGAGAAATAATAATTTCCCCCCTTTTCTCTCAGTATCCTCAGCAATGGACCTGGTTTTAGCCATAACCCCCTCCTCCCTCCCTCAGGCTGAAACAGGCTGATACTTTACAGAGAAGTGATTTCAAACTTTTAAACGGTTTCTCTGTGACTTGTATATCCTCTAATTGTTATTCATAGCTCTGTCAGGAGAGGAGGAGGAGGAGGAGGAGAGGGAGAAGAGAGAATGAGGAGAGGAGAGGGGAAAATGTCGCGGACAGACGATGGAGGAGAGGGAAGGAGATGGGAAAGAGAGGAGAGGAAAGGAGGGCAGATGGGCAGACAGAAGAGATGAAATGGAGGAGAAAATGAGAGGAGAAGAAATGAAAATGGATGGTCTCAGATGGTTAGGAGGAGGTAAGAAAGAGGAAAGAAGGAGAGAAAATACAGAAAGAAGAAAGGATAGAGACAAGAAAGGAGATACCCTCTGCGCCTTCTTTGTCTTCATATATTATAATCATTACTCTTCAAGCAAAAGGACTTCCATACACACAAACAGGGAGGCAATTAGGACAGTTAGCTTGTATCGGCTGCTGAGCGTGCTGGTTGAAATTTGCTACCTGTTAAACTGTATTCAGATCCTGAATTTATCACCAACTCTTAAAAGACTCGGGGCTCATTCAAAAAAAAAATTACATTGGGCATATAAAAATCATGACAAAGTACTTATATGTATTATGAAACCTAAACTTGATGTGTAAATGTCCATTACTCTCTTGTCAGTGTGCTTTTATAGGAGGTTACCTTATGCTTTAACCCTGCCCACATTATGTCCACTTCAGGCTTCAGACTGAGCCTCAAGATGGCAGCCACTGTTGTAACTGGCACAGAGAATCAGATGGGTGGGGCGTCGCAGAGTAACGCTGCAGTGTTTGTTGGTGTAATAACTCTGAAAGAGTCAGTGTAATTTGACACAACTTATCTGACTCTGGGACGTTTACTGTGCATGAGAACTTTTTTGGAATACTTTCCTCTTTCAGCAGATTTGTGCCAGACGCGCCGTTATGATGACTAATGAATCAGAGGACTCTCCAGGTGTTATGGAAAATCTGTTATCAAACAGTGTAAGCTAAACAGTGTCTAATCCGGATCCCAAAGGCCTCACTAAACTCCTTATCTGTGTCTTAAGAGCCCTGATTGAAATGATAACTAAACTCTAAACAGGTAGAAGTAATGTTCATACGTATCCAAACACTAGAAAGGCACTGTCGGCTGACTGACTGCGCTCAAGCTATCTGGGAATTTAAATAGGACTCCTTGACTTTTCCATTTTTGTTCAAAACTGTGTTTTATTTCCAAAATCACACAAGAAAATAGCATTTATACTCACATTTATCCACTTAGAAAGAAACAACTTCTCTATTAACCCCAAATTCACTCATCTCTCCAGCATCAAAGGCTCAATCCATTATTTATTCTGCTACCAAAACCATCGACTGACAGGAAACTCAAGCAGGTAAGGGGCTGTTTTCATGGATAACGATGAGCTGTGTTAGCGAGGTAGCAGGAGGGAGGATGTAAATGGGATTATGTCCCTAATTGAACCTCATTTCAAACAGCGAAAGTCATCGAGGAATTTGAACTGACGGCGTCTCTGTCTGCGTCTCCCCTTATGTAACCCGTGCACACCAACATTGTCTGTTTCCTCGGGGTTACAGTAGTCTCTTAAAGGCACTGTCGTGTGTCACATCTTTTTTTTGTTTTGTTCAAATAACAATAAATAATTTGTGCAATTTGAGGACAAAAATCTTAACTGTCATAATTCCCACTGCAATACCCTTGATACCACAAATTCCATTATATTGTAATGTGCTTAATATTTTAAAGTATCTAACTATCTTTTTATGTTTCTCTCCTCTACCTCTATCTGATCTGATTTAACCTGAAGGAAATGGTGAATATCTGGGACATGTTTGGGACTAACAGCAATGAACTTTGTAGAATATGTAAACGTTTTTTTGAAGATCAACTGCAATGTGGTTTGTGGATTTGCTTGAACCTGAACCCCTGTGAAAAGTGAGAAACAAAACATAACCAAATGACTTATTAATGCAGTGTCATACATAGGGCAGCCCCGTGTGTTGTTACCCCATTCTGAACATAGTTTTTATTCATTCTGAAGTTTTCCCTGACAAATCAATTTAGTCTTAACTGCAGTGTCTGTGCGCCTGAAGCTTCAATTATGCATCTCAGTATAACCTGTCACATCAAACCCTCTAGAGACATCACCATGTGCTCAATTAATCTCTCCAGCTGAAGGAACATTTTTCTTTCCTTTTTATTGCTGTAACATAAAGTGTACAGTGAATAGAAAAACAGAAGAGAGAAATTAAAGGGAATTTTAGATGTTACCTTTTGGTCCTACCAAGTGAAGTTTCAGCCAGTGTAAGACATTAGTGAAATAGTTTTATTCTGCATGGAACCACATCAAAATATGACTTGGTCAAAAGGAGTACAGTGCCTGAGTGCAGAGCATGCCATGAGGTTGGATCAGTCCTATTAAACAGGAACTCGCTCTTACAAAATGATCGTTCTCATTAAAATAGACATGATGAGCTATGCGTCGTACAGTAACTTAAATAATTTAAGACCACAAAATGCGCGTGAGTAATGAATTCCAAGTAGCAAAGGTTTCCCAAAATGCTATTGTTTTGAAGAAAACCTTTCACATAAGTCTCAGATTCAAGGATACAGAGAGAGAAAATGATTTGTTTTCTTCAAAATAGAGCGATAATTCTCATTATACCCAAATAGGCTGTAAAAAAAATATTTGATTCGTATGTATTGACTCAGCGGTGGGGAAATAATCTCTGCTAGAGATTTTTGTTTTAAATTAGAATTTCCGTGAAACCGAAGTAAAGTGTGTAGATTTAACCTAATTATGCTCCAAACAAGTCAGCTCGATATTTGGGAATTATATTAGGATATTTGGAATTAATGTATTCTGACAGTCGTGTATCAGAAGCAAAGCATTTTTCACACAAACTACCATAAACAGGGATGAAACCAAAACTGAAAATCCACGCCCCCTTTTCCCCAAGAAATAGCCTACATAGGTTACAGGGAAGATGTTACAGCTGTCCCATCACGAGTTCTTAGAAAAAAACATTTCCTGACTTCCTGGTCACCTAACGGCTAGTTCAGAAAGCAAATAATCAAATAATGACTTTGATATTTCAATTTCCAAGACTATATGTAGGATAAGGGTGCATGTCCTTGTAAATAAATCGACTTATGGCTTCAGTTATTGCCTTAAACCACCGGGAGCAAGGGTTGTGATGCCACCGGCATATTACATGATACCAATTTGCATTTTGCACACTGCGACTGTGATGTAAAGATTTCAGGCAGTGGTGGAGATGGTAGAATCTGGGAAATCTATCAGTGTGGAATTTTTTTTTTTCAATGGGTGGCTGTGATTAGAGATCGTAGCCAGCAGCAGAGGGGCGGGTCCCAGGTTAAAAAGTTCGTTTTTTGACAGCCTCATAGATTTTTGACCAGTTTCACACAGAATTTGGGCCACTTCTATTTGTCACTACATATTTACAACTGTATTTTGGGATAACACTGACGCCCCAGGATATTTTAATCCCACATTATTGTTTTGTGTTTCACGCTCTTGCTGACCTTTGCAGCTGGCATCGCCATTATAGGGCCATACTGTAAAACCAGTGGCAGGACAGAGCAACAACAGCCACCAGAGCTTTCCCTGTTTTGCTGTACTGTTGGTGTTGTAGTGTGCTGTGTCCCTGGTTTGCCATAAACCTCCAGTAAATTATTTTACCATCTGGATGACTGATTGGAATTACCGGAGTGCATGGGCAAAACCAAATTACCAGTCTCCCCTGGTAATACTGATAACCAGAGAGGGATTCAGCCTGCATTTATGTGTAACCATTAGAAGTAAAGCAACTCCATGGTCTAGAGGCGAAGTCAGAGTTATGAAGGCAGATCCAGAGAATATGACTTCAAAGCATCACGATGAAAAAAGTACTAACAAACACTTTATGGTGCTGGAGTCAGAACGTAGGAGCAATGCACAAGAAATAAACTAAAATGTTGAAAATAGGGCCAATAATGATACAATTTCTTTCTCTCTACGTGACTGCCTGGCTGGCTGCTTGTCACCCTATTCTTTAATCTGTTTAGGGTCTAATTGTGAGTAATGACGCTATTGGCTGATATGGCTTGTAGCTCAGCCAGCCCCTCTGTGCCCACTCTGCATATCCAACCCATCTGTGAGCCACACACAGCCACAGCAGAGCCCTTACCAATACACACACCAAAACAACTGTCGTGCCCACAAACACCCACACAGAAACACAGAGACCCTGCACATATACGCATGTACACATAACACTGCAGCAATCTCTCTCGAAATCACACACACACACACACACACACACACACACACTTCACAGCAACCGTCAGCTTTAGCACATTGGCTAACCAGCAAAGAGGATTCATAACACACCAAATTAGCTTTAGATTTGCAATGAAAGATCAGTTCATTAAAAATGCATTAAATATGAGCAGGTTCAGTTGATGCTAAATGGAAGAGGGGGGGAGAGATTAATCTAGACTGTCTCTCTTCCTTGTCCCCCCTTTCATATTCTCTTCCCCCCTTCTCCTCCTGCTTTTTCCGCCTCTTTGGCGCCTGCAGTGTCGCATCTCAAATGGCTGTAATATCTTCTTTTGTGTCAGAATCAGTGTCGCGTGTAACCATGCTGGTGCAGAGGTATCCTTTCAGCCCGTCCATCCACTGGAGACGCTTATTCGAGCCCAGTTGTTGATCAGATGGGTTTGGGTGCAAACCAGTCGTGCACTTGAGTTTTATAAAGGATTCAATCAGATAACAGAGTTTTGGTTGGTCTAATCAGAGAGTTTTGAAAGGTTTTTTGAGGTCCAATTGTTCCAGTCAGATGAGAGATGTAGCTGTTTGTCCAGTCAAAATTTCTCAGATATATAGACAGCCCATTTTAACATGCTGATTTACCAGGTGACACTTGCTACAGACACATTTCTCAGTGTATTGTTCTAAATTGCAGAGATCATCGCTGTAATGCCCTCACTCGGCCAAAAATGTTTTGGCTGAATGTGCTCTGGTCTGTTTCTGCACTGATTCTTCTCTGCTTTTCCTTCCATTATGGCAGGCTTGCTTCCAGACTGCGGCACCAAGACATTATTATCACAATGCAAACCGGAGTTCTTCCAAGTATGGGTTTTGGAAATCCAATAACAATATGAGCAAAAAACAATTTTTGTTGCATCACACCTGTCACCTAAGGCATGCCGGTATGATGGGATGATAGAAGTCACAGTGAAAGGAGAAGAGTAACTGCACGCTAGAGAATTGGAAGTTGTTTTCTGAGAAGACAGGAAGGCAATTTGTGTGCTGGATTATGTGAGAAGGAAGAGAGGAATGTGAGACAAGTTCTTCGCACACCTATTGTTATCTTTGTGCAGGTGCCAGTGGGAGACAATGAGGTCAACAAAGTGAACCCCTGCATGCTGAGCTATTACACTGTAGGGAAAAATGTACATCTGAACAACCATGCAGGCACAGGAAACTGGGCCAATCACCCACAAATCCAGAGTATGTTTCGGAACATACAAATATACACAAGCGTGATGTAATTTAGAAATTTTGCCACTAATGTTATATACTATATGTGCACTTTCTTTTTTCTTTTGTGCAATCTTAAAATCGTAGTTTCCCCTCTCTGATTGAAGCAGAGAAGGGAAACTACGATTTTAAGATTTAATCACCGCCGTGGGGTCTTTATTGCTACAAGCGTGGGACTAGCATATAATGAGTGTAAATGTGCTCTCTGGCTAAGTAAGAAATTTAGCAGGAGCATGTTTGAGATTTTCCCTAGTAAACACAGTTTGTAGAAATGCATTAGATGGAATAACTCCTGCCTAAACTGGTCAGAAGGCATAAACAGAGACATTGCATACAGAAATCTAGAAACCAGCTTTCAGTCTAAATTATCAGACGGAATAAGGCTCACAATTTACCTCACTTATCACCAAAGCTCAAATGCATCCTGGCTAAAGGTGTCGGTACACTCCAATCAAAGTGCTTGTTGGATGATTAAACAGCGTCTGAAACCCCCTCCCTCCACACCTCTCTGGCTTTGCTTCCGACAAATATCTGATAATCATGTCCACTTCACGTTGCAATTTGCCGGGTGTGAAGAGTAGAGAAAGTTAGCAGGGTTTGAACTTCTCTCAAGCTATTTTTTCACTCTTTACACCACAATTTCTGCAACTTGTGTGTGTGTGTGCGTACAACCAAGTGCAACACTATGAAAGCCTCCCATTAGAGTCTGTCCGAGATTATCGCGTCTTACCCCTCTCTATGACGGCAGGCTTTTCACCCCACCTTCCAGCGTGGCCGGACGATGAGAGCAGAGGGGGATTATGAGGCCAGATCAGTAGAAGAGGACCAGAGGAAGACGAGGAGTGGAGGAGGTGGTGGTCTCACTGGATCCCACACAGACTTGTTTCACTGTCTGGGACTGGTGGCTCTGCTGCAAAGCAGTGTGGGGGATCAGGGAAAGAGAGATGATGATTATGGAAATGAGCAAGCTCTCTTTCTGAAAGATTAAACAGGCCACTGATTGCTTTTACATAACCTTCACTCACTGACACACAGGCTAGCTCTGTCCCTCTCGCCCTCACTTTCAAACACACACACACACACACATGCACACATGTGTTGTTGATTTTTTTTCTTCCTCTGATCTCATTTCTTCCTCTGTTGTCCCTCCTGTGTAAAAGTGCCCTCTCCCTAACCTGTCATTTGTTATGCTCAGCTTCAGACACTAATACGCACAAAACTAGAGAGCTGCAGTTTGATTCATCAGACCTCAGAGGTCAGTACCTCTCCATCAGGGAGCCTGCTTTCGCTTCTCTCTGTGTGTGTGTGCATGTAATTCTTTTTTTGGTATATAGTTTGTGCATTTGACTGTTTGGAAAGCTGTGTTAACAAAGTGACGTATTGACCCCCCGCACAAGAGATGACCCAGTGTTTGTGTACCTATGAAGACAATGACCTCCAGACATGGATCTATTTTGAAGTCGAAACAAGCACCTGATAATGCTTTTCATTTTTCGTATGAAGCAGCAGTCAGTCGCAGCATTATATATTTACTGGATGGACATAAAGAGATGGAGGAGCACAGGAAGAGAGAACTAAAAGAAGAACTAAACCCTGCACATCGACACCATGTCTCGTAGAATGAACTCATCACTCATTACCTGCATCATGACATTGATTCCTTATGAATGTATTTCTCAGTCCTTTCGCAGCCGTTTTCTGGGAGGTTACACATTTTTGACAAACAGGGATTCTCCTGCTTACTGCACCATTCGGAGAGGCATTTTCAAAATAATTCTGCCAATAGGCTTGAATACCAATTTGTCCTCAATCATTTGGGGACCCTTTTAATCTTCCCATGACACAGCTTTGAGTACCAAGCCAGATTCTGACACATAATAGTCCAGCTGGTGGCTTCAAACAGTGCTAAGCTTTTATCTCAACTAATTGCCAACACAACCTTCAATTTCTCTGAAATTGCATGAAAACCCCCTTTTTTCTCATATTTCCCCAGGACATGCAGCAGGTGCACCACACAGCTGAGATTTAGCCGCTGCAATAGTTGGGCCAGAGGATGCTGGGTTGATCCTGGTGTATAAAAAAGTTTCCCACCTGAGGGCATGCCTGGCAGTGTCAGCAGTCAACATCATTATCAACAAATAGTTTTGCCTTTCAACTTCAACAAATTCATGAAACAATTGTTTTTAGTGATGGAATTATGAGCAGTTTTGGTTGAGAATTTAACTGGACCTCATTTCTTGGTGCCTTTCACTACCGAGTAACTGGAGAAATGTTTGCTGTCAAATAATAAAAACCCACCTTTTACTTTACTGCCAAAATAAAGTAATATAATCCCCAAAGACACTTCGACATGTGGAGCTGGGGATCGAACCGCCAACCCTGAGAGTAGTGGACGACCCACTCTAGCACCTGAGCACAGCCGCCCCAATGTGACACTGTGGCTGTTTTTTTTTTTAAAGATTGTTATTTTATTATTTATTATTATTATTTATTGTTATTTTTTTTGGTAATTTGACAGCACAGGAGACATGGGGAGAGAGAGGGGTTTGAAATGCAACGAAGGTCCCTGGCCGGGGATCAAACCATTGCAGTTATGTGGTATGCGCTTTATCCATTAGGCTGCCGGGGCGCCCCTGTCACGCATTTTTAAAAAATTTCTTATAAGCATTTTGAGGCTACAGCTGTCACCATTTTTGTTGTAGTGTTTACTTGTTCGCATACACACACAGTGTCCATGCCTCTCTGCTCTGCAGTAATAAAACAGACTGACACTCCTCAGTAAACCCAGTTGTCATTATAAAGTGGCTGTTTGAACAGAACCACTTCCTCTCTCTCTCTCTCTCTCTCTCTCTCTCTCTCTCTCTCTCTCTGTTGTTCCAGCATTACCAACAGCGTTACCTGTCCTCTCCACTGCAGAGCAGCGAATCATTTAGAAGCTGGATTTACTCGCTCGTTCACTAAAATACCGTTCATTTTTCAGGGTTTAGCTTGAGAGGAGAAGCTAAAACTTCAGATAGCGTAATGATATTTCTTTATCAAACATCTGGTGGTAGATTTAGATGGTTGACGTCAACATTAATTAACACTGCAGCTAGCAAACTGTGTACAAAGTAAAATATAATATTGTGAGAGCTTGTGGTTTTTTGGATTGGAGACTTGACCATCTCCCTCATCCCACCATCTGTCAAATGCCTGTTGGATTAAGGTCCATGCTGAAAGATCAGTCTTACTGCCAAACTGAATGACTGATTGACATACAGAGAAGCGAACATGCTTAATGTGGGATTGGCTGACTCCTTAAATAACCAACTAACTTTCCATTTCACTAATTAACTTACTGACTGACTGATGGGTTAATTTACAGTGTGTGCAGTTGCTTGCTGTGTTTCTGTTTGCAGTTCTCTCAAGGACATCCAGCTGATACAAAAACACATTCCCCATGCATCTAACCAACTTACAGACTCACTGGCAAACTGGATGAATAACTACATTACTGACTGGCTGCCTGACTGGTTAATTAACTTACTGTCTGTCTGTTTGTAATGCACCCAAGGACATCCATCCAGCAACCAGCTTGTACACAAACTATTTCACACACACATCTCTCCTCTCTGGAGTGACGGGAAGAATATTTCCCTGTTTACTCAAGTGCCACTTCATGATTAAAAACTAATCAGGCTTCAGCCAGCCTGGGATCCCCCTACACACTGACACAGAATGAACTGTAATTATCTTAACAGGGGAGTGAAGAGCGAGAGGCTGAGAGACATGGATGAAGAGAGGGACGGAGGATGAAAGTAAAAAGACTAAAAGAGTGTGAGGGGAAGGAAAGGAGTTAGTTGGAAAATAGAAAAGAAACAGATAAAGCAGGAGTGGTGTCGGATACAGAAAGATCATAAAAGTGACAAAGGGAGGTAAAATAAGAGGAACAAGGCATGCGGCTGCTACTGTTGAACGCTGGTAATTTCTTCTCTCCTTAGCTGTTGCAGTGTTTAGCCTTGGTGATTGTGTATTAATAAAACATTAGTACGGTGAGATGGCATCTTTCTGTTTGGTTAAGCTACAAATTGTGACTCAACATGAATCAAACATATTCCCGTCAGATATTTGTGTATTTTAGAGGTCCCTGGCTGAAACTAAATCTATTCATGGTAGGCCTCGAGCTCAGCTAGAAAGTTTAAATGTAGAAAGTGGAGGGGAGAAGAAAGAAAAAACTGATTTGTGAGGCTAAACAGCACCGCTTCAAATGACTTGTGCTTTTTCCAGGCTGCCTTCTCTCAAGCTGCTGAATCATGCGTTTTCTGTTTCCCCACAATGCTCAAGTGCACAAGGTATTATAGCACAAGGGCGGCTGTGTGGAAACAAACTGAACAACACAGACAGTGTCGAGCTTCAACTCAAAATGGCAATTAATCCTCCCAGGGGAAGTGATTTGTCATATAGTCATTGTGTTACTTTTTCATTACACTTGGAAAATTGACAATTAAGTCCTTGCAATTCATTCACCAGGATCTAAAATAGTTTTTTTGCGCTTTTGTGTGAAAGGTGAGAATAATCAAACACATTGATATCAAAGTTGTCGCGGTATCATGTCGAGCTTGTCTGTACAGATACACCGGAATCAGAGAGAGAGAGAGAGAAAGAGAGAGAAAGAGCAAGAACTCCTCAGACAGGGATACACAGGTGAATCCACCATGTAAACTAATATCAAATATGTACTTGGTATTGGAGCATTTTCATCATTGAATCTTGATTCATTAGCCAAGTAATGGCTGATGGCGCGAATCTCGGCCACTCTGCCTTGACTGCTACTTCTGTCTTCGTGGTGTGTCTGATGTGTGCTACAGGCGTCGTTAAATGACGCGATGCTACGCAGCGTCGTCAGTGTTTCGGTGCCGGCCGTCCTCCAGTGGAGCAGAGAGAGGAGAGAATGAAGGCTGCTAGCTAATGTCGGTATAGCTCGCTACTGTATGGCCACAGTAGCTAGAGCTGGACAGGTAAGGAGCCTCGTTTGCTGTCCCTGCTGTGGTTGTACAACATAAAACTGCTAATAAGTAAAGGATTGTGCTCACGGTGTCCTCTGATAATGAGTGTAGTTACCCGAATGAGCCTACTAGAAATGTTAAAGGTGTTGTTAATGTGATTATATTTCACCATGATATACAGTGTAGTAGGACAGATTGTAAAGCCCCTTGAGGCAAATTGTAATTTGTGATACTGGGCTGTATAAATAAAATTGACTTGACTTGACTACTAAAACGGGCGTGTCTCATTTAATAGTCAGTCTTATTAATTTAGATTTTGGGGGATTGTTGCATCCATTACAACTCATTAACATGCCACATCTGTATGTGTGCCTGTGAGTTTGCATCTCAGTAGTTGTCAGCATTTTACATGTTTATTATTTTGCCATGACCATGATCTAACTAACTCTAACAAGACCAAATTCTTTTTCTTTAGCCTTTATTACTCACAGTGGAGAGATGACAGGAAATAAGGGCGACAGAGCGAGAGAGTTTATGGTCGGCATCTTAACCCAAAACTACAGGGACGCCCCCCTACCTAACCCTAAAACCCTAACCCTAAAACCAAGTCTCAACACCTTTGAAGAAATCCTACATCCTAATTCTCACTGTCTAAAACTGGTCGTCACAAAAATAGAAGCGGACACAAACACACAAATCCTGACGCAAACACACACCCACACTGGATTTGCCATGCAGAGACAAAGCAGCAGCTTGTCCTCCACATGAAGCCCCAAAAACAGAGTGTGAGCTGCAGATTACTCCAAACCGCCACGCAGTACATTTTTGACATGAATACTAATGATGTCACTTTAGTACATCACACACACAAACACAGGAAAACAAACCTGAGTGCAAAAAGATTTTTGCACTCACCCACACAATCATCCCGTCCCCTCATGCGCAGACCAACGCTCTCTTTTCAGTGTCCATTGATGAGATTTTGTGGAGCAGAATGGAGTCTGGCTCCTTGGGGACTCGTGGAGTTTAGGTATTTAAGGATTTAAATAACGAGGAGAGGACACTCTCGCTCTCATACACAAACTGCACACAAAGAAGGAGAGAGAAAGAAACATTTTTTATCTGCTGAAATGGTTTGGTCGTAAGGATTTTGTTTCACACCAACCTCGCCGCTGTTGGGTTGTATTGTCACTACTTATGCTTTACGCTAAATATAAAGACAAAGGCAGATTTTAAGACATATGCGATTTGAATAATAGTTAGTCTGATATGGCTTTTCCACAAAAAATACCTTACCTCGTTAAAAATTTCATCTACTCCCTTCCCTTCATTGAAAAATCCAGAATCTCTGGTTATGCAAATATCTTTAATTCCAAGTTTAACCACTAGGATGTTGTATAAAAAGAGAATGAATGTACAACAGACTTGTGTGCGTTTAGTATCGCCCCTTAATGTAGTAATGCAAGGATTATTTATCATGCGCGCTTCTTCTGAATTTTGTTGTGTTTTGATGCTTTTTCCTAAAGTACTGATGTCTGTACCGGACATAAGTATAGTCAACAAAATCATGGAAAGCTTCCATCTTGTCCATTCAAACTAAGCTACGCTTGAAATTACACATACAGTAGTTGGTGCAACGGCCTGCTGATCCTCTGACAGCTGTTTAAACGGCAAAAATATCTGATTACACACTCTAATAAGATCACATTTGGCCCATTAGCTATTAAAACGTTTTTTCTTCCCTTGAACCAGCCAAACTTGATTGTCCTTGTCTTTGCGTCTGTGTTCCTCCCAGCTGGAGATGCTAAGTTTGCATAAACAGGTGCAAAAGTTCACCTCCCCTCTCCTCGCTGCACCCTCTGCTTTTTAATGCTCACCTCTTCTCAAACTCAATCCTCTTCTCTCTGTCTCCTCAGTCCTCCGTCCTTCCCCTCTCTCACCTCTAGCTGGCACACACAACAGTTTACTTGTCCTCCTCCTTTTTCTGATTCTCCTTCGATTTCCCTCTGTCTCTTCTCTCTCTCTCCCAGTGGGACACAACAAAAACGGTTCAGTCAGGTGCAGAAGTTCACCTCTCCTCCCTCCCCCTCCCTTCACCTCCCTCTTCCCCAGTGGGACCACGGTTAGCAGGAGGCGCGAATGTTCGCTTCTTTTTCCTCCTTTCCTCTTGATCTTTCTTCCTTTCTTATTTACACTCCCCTTTAGCATATTTTGCTAATTCATGTGCAGTATTATTTATCTGTCTTCCCTTTCTTCTCTCCTGTTTGTTCCATGTTGAACTATGGTTATCAGTGGGAAAGTTCAGCTCCTTTTGTCTTCACTTCTCTCGTTTCTCTCAGTCAACTGGATTTTGTTATTTACATGACTTTCTGCTTTGTTTCTTTTGCAAAAAACATGCTGGTATGCTATGCTGCCATTTTATGTAGAAATACACCCATCTCAGGATAAATCACAAGCTTGGACTGCAGCAGAGAGGAGCAGTTGGACTGATTGAGACACTGCAGATGCTGTTGAGTCTTAAACATTTTACTGTGGGTAAATCACCTTCTGTGCTTCTGTTTAGGAAACAAGTTATTTCCATTTGTAACTTCCTTTGGGTGAAAAAGTGTGGGCCCCCATATTTTGGGTGAATATGGCAATTTTATGGGGTATCAATTAGCAGGGACATTCGTCTGTGTTGCAGCCCGAAATTGTTATTTGAACTGATACGACAGACATTTCCTTTGACATCACAATCTGAGTGTGGCTTTAAATTCTCTGTCCGCCTCACCATCTGCTCTTCTTCAGCTCTCTGTCCTGCCTCAGTTATTTAAGGACCATTTCACTGTAGACGTTGCATCAATCTTGAATGTTACTTGCACAGAAGCAAAGATTATTCAAATATTGCCAGTGAAGGCTGGAGAAAGCTATTTTCCTATTATAGTCCAGACTGTTTTAAACCATTCGTACCCTACCCAGTACTCACTGTAAAGCTGAAACAATAAGTCGATCAATAAAAAAGTAATTATCGTATAATTTAAGTCATTTTTTTAGCAAAAATGCCATAAAGTTTTTTTTAGTTTTCTATGACTGTAAACTGGATCTCTTTGGATTTTGGACTGTTGGTCGGACAAAACAAGAAACTTCAATACATAAACTTGTATTGTGTTAATTGAAAATGAAAATTACTGCTAGTTGCAGCCCTAATTCATTGTGTTCTAAGAGGATCCGCTTTTAATTTCACAAAATACTGTATTTCAACACAGATCAGAAAGATGCATGCAAGGAAATATTAATCCCCCCCAAACATTAGAATAATGAAATCTTAGTAATTTAACTGCAACATGGTCTAAGCTATGGTTTTGCTGCACCAGTCCTCTCATCCCTTGCCCCTCTCTCACTCCCTGCTCTCTGATCTATTTCCTCTCTTTCCATTCACTTCTTCCTTTGTGTCTTCTCACTGTCTCTTTCCTTTTCTATGTCACCTCTTTTGTTGTTCATCCAAAGTGCAGCCTGACCTTTCTCAGTGTTGCTCCCCCAGGAGCGAGTAAATGAAACTGTGTGTGTGTGTGTGTTTGTATACTTTGTGTTTGTACTTGACATTTCTTCAGGATGGAGGTGAATGAAAACTGTAATGTGTTTCCAGAGGTTGTGTTTGGGGAGCCAATGGCTTAATCGGTAATATTAAAGTGACTATTGATTATTGATTTGTCCTGGTATCTCTTAAATAGGCAAAAAATAAGATTCTGATACACTGCAAAAATGAGAAAGACTGTCTGTAGTTTTGTATGCCAGGCAAAAAAATGAACAGTTTAATGAGAGGCTAGAGTACCGTCTCTAAAAGGGTTTTATTTGTAGCCACACTAGTGACGTGGCTCCATGATGGTGATTTCTGCAGATCAAATGTGTCCAATACTTTGGTTTCTGAGCAAAGTAACACCTACAAGACTAATGTCATTCCCATCAGCCTCGGCCGCACATTGCGTTGAGTGCTAATTGGCAAATATTAACATGCTAACGTGCTAAGCTCAGATGTTAAACATGGTAAATATTATACCTGCTAAACATCAGCATGTTAGCATTGTCATTGAGAGCATGTTAGTTATGTTATTGAGCTCAAAGCACTGCTGTGACTAAGTGCAGACTCACAGAGTTGTTAGCATGGTTGTAGATTCTTAGTGGGCGTTCAGAACAAACACAACCCTGCGTTGAAACAACACAAAGGGCTGCGCTGGTGGGAGCGTGTTGTTTTAGGTATCAGTGAGGCATGAAATATGATCCAGGAAGTCCAGTTTTAATGCTTGTGTTGTTTAAATGCACAACGGTTCATAATATTATGGGACAAAATTTTACGCTTCTGGAAAGTTATCGCAACGGCAATTTATCTTTTGTCCTGGTGACCACGCGGTAGACAGAACTACAGTGTTATAAGCGTTACAAAGTAATCCACCAGGAATTTGACTGGTCACTGCAGCCCGTTGCCGGATGTTATTGCGTTGTGGCAAAAGTAGAGCCAGATTCTGGTGTGTTGCCGGACTGGTGAATGAGGGGGCTGTGTTTTTCCACACAGGCCTGAAGTCGGTCTGAACATGGTCATAGCCTTAATTTCCTTTCATTACCAAACAAACTGTCCTATTTGTAAGATGACTGAATCAGATTTATATTGTTTCGTAGAACTCATGAATACCATATATTTGATTGAACCTGGGTCCATAGGTGAAAGGCTTGACATTTTATTGGCTTAACATTCACACATTTACTATTACTCGTGTTTGGGCAGCCTTTCAGCAAAAATGTAAGCAGTGAAATGCCTCAAGCTAACACAAAGACTACTCCCATACACAGTTCAATATCATTTTATAAAAAGAGCATTTATTTCAAAGTTTTTTTTCGCTTCGGAGATTGAAGCACATAGTAAAGCAACATTACAATGTTCAGAAAATATAAGTGTGATGCTGTAACATTTTTTTAATCTTATCTTCTTAACATGTTTTTTGTTGTAATACTGGAATATTCTGCATGTATACTAAAATAAGAACTTTTAAAATTGTACAAATCGGTACCATAAAACTTGACAGAGAATAAAAACGAGGCGTTCTCTCACTGCAACAAACACAGATTGCTAGTTTTCCTCTTGAACAGGGAGAAAGAACGAAGAAACGCCAAATAATGAAAAAAA
>NTHP01000230.1:178820-253600 GCA_003416845.1 Oplegnathus fasciatus | reverse complement strand
CTATCTATCTATCTATCTATCTATCTATCTGTCTATCTGTCTATCTGTCTGTCTGTCTGTCTGTCTGTCTACCTATCTAACTCTCTATCTGTCTGTCTGTTAGTTATTGGCTTTTGGTGACATTTTAAGCAGTTCTGCTCTGGAAGTATCCCCGTACAGTGCCTGTGTACTATGGTGTTGATACACGTGATACACAGGGAGGTACTGCTGGTCCTTGATTTTGCTATAGTGCCCAATAGGTCCCTCAAATCCCAAACTTCCCTCCCTGTTGATTGTACGAAACTCAGCTCAACACAATTCACATTTCCACTTTTTCATGTTCTTCTCTTGTTCAGTCTCCCACAGCTTCCTCTTCTCCATCTATATTCTTCTCCCCCTGCCTCTCTCTCTCTCTCTCATTTTCTTTCTTTTAGTCTCTCTCCCAGTACGCGTGAAACATAATTCAATCAGCTGGCCCCCTAAGATATATGTACAGACGGACAGAGACCCCACTGCAATTAATACAGCCCGCAGGACGTGTGTGCATTTGCGTGTGTGTGTGTGAGAGAGAGAGATTCAGAGCACCTGCTGCTGTCTACAAGGTAGTGTAAGCCTCCATCTGGTTATGCTTTGATCTAATCTGAGTGAAAGGGGGAGAGAGAGGAAAGCGACCACAGATGAAGAAACAGTAAGATTGGCTGCTAGAAAGGGTGAGAGACAGAAAGAAAGGAAAAGAATTAAAAGAGGCGGGAGAAATAAAGAAAATGACATCTACCTCTGTTGTCTGTGAGGGAGAAGTTTTTGTTGTGGGCGACTTCCGGAGCGAGGCTGAATGTGAAGTGTTGTCTCATCTCATCTTTGTCCACTGCACTTACTCTTTCAATAACCTAAACCACACACACGGAAAAACACAAATCGGAAATAAACACATCAATCTGTTTACCGTAATGCCCCAAAACACACACATATACATGCAGTTCCACACTCAGATATGCGCACACACACTCTCACACATGCAGACCTACCTTCGGTGGCGCGACAGTTTCACACATGAGGACTTCGTTGTTGGTAGCAAACTCTGGGGAGTTGTCATTCACGTCTTTCACTTTGATGTTAACGCGCACTTTGGTGTCTTGGTGGTGGCCTCCTGCACACACACACACACACACACACACACACATAGTATAGGGTGAAATCATGAGCATTTAGCTGCATACAAAAATTCAAACAGTGTCAAAGTCATTAAAGACAGAATGCCATTTGTGCTTGAATGTGTGTGTGTGTGATTGCTCGTCTGTCTGCATTTTAATCCACGTTTGGCATCGGCTGAACACAAAGCTAACTATGAATATTTTCCAGCAAGATTGCCTGTCAATCAGTCGGCCACTCAGCCTGCTATTTGTTATTTTGATTTGCAAAAATTACCGACATGAGTTTGTGAGACATCAAAATATCCAGTCAGACTGTGTGCCACTCACTTAGCCTGCTCCCACGCTTTTTACCATTTTGATATGCAGAAGTGACAAATGTCAAGTTATGCCTGCTGGAGATTAAAATGAAGAAAGAATGACGTGAGGCAGACAGAATTATGTCTAAACAGCCAAAATAGACTCACAGCAAACTTGAACTCCTGATTCATCCAGAATATTAAGAAAGACTGAGAGAGAGAGAGAGCCGTGTATTTTTCTATCTATCCATTCATTTTTAGAAAAAGAAAAAAAACAACCATCCATTTCTACACTGTACTGCTTGCATATTTGCAATTCTAGTCAGTATGATTTTTCCACTACCCTGTCATTACTAGGCATTTATTTAGCTTCTCAGGGCCTGTTAGCGGTTAGCGTAGCCTGCAATGGTCCTAGCTTTGTGGGCGGCGAGCCCGTTTCCATCTGGCCGTCTGGCGTCTAGCACGCCACAGGGAAACCACGCGGCGCTCTGCTAGTTTGAGCCCTAACCACAGAATACCAGGGTGGGGCCACTGTGGCTCGCTGGCTGGAGGGTTTGTGGGGTTGAAGTCGGGGAAAGAAAGCTCCGGAGGGCCTGTGGGCCGACTGGCATTCCCCTCTTTTCCCTCCTCACTCTCTCTGTATAGCTAGCAAGAGTGTTTGTGGTGGAGATGGATAGTTTAAACTTCTAGTGGTGCCTCAACAGTTTTTACTTTAGTTTTTTCACTTCTCTTTCACTGCATCAGGGTTTAATTTTTGTGCCACTGAACTTCTACCTACCAGCCGTCTGTATTGGGACCACCTCACTCACTTAGTAATAGACAGCTAAATTAAAGAGAACAGTTGAAATCTATTAACAGTTACAATCTTAGTGTTGCGTCAACAGCTGTTTGTACTCAGCCTTCGGATTTTCTTTCATTTTGTCAGATTTTGTGACTTTTGTGTACAAAACTAACAAAACAGTAAGATTTGTCCATAATTTACGAGCCACATCTCCGATAACTTGCACATCTATCAACAGCCAGCTAAACACAGCAGATCCGTGTTCCACTCACTGGCCATCGACACTGAACACTAACCAGGGGACATCGGGATACACTCAACACAAATAATATCACCAAGGATCTGCATAAAGCCAGTCCCTCCTGGCTGAAGCTGAATATATAATTAGTTTACCAAGGTTTAAGCAGTTCTTCACTGACATTCGCAGCAAATTCTAACTTTAGTCCCACCCGGGGGGGGGGGGGAATTAAAGCCAGCAGCTTGAATCCACTTAAGTTTTGTACATAAGATGTCATGGAGTGTTTCCAGCACCGCAGAATGACAGGTTGGGCTCTGGATGCCAGCAAATGTACAGCCACCAGGGCTGTCTGGGATTTTTCCATCTGTTTGTTCATCTTTGACTTTGTCTCTCCATTCTATATCAGTATATACTGTTTATCATTTCAGTAGCACAAATCACACAACAGCCGAGATCAGATACAGGCAGACTGTAGCTCTTTAACTAACTGTTCTTCTGAAATGACTGAACATATTAGTAAATTAGCACTGCAGTCTCATAGCTGTTGTGTCACTTCACATTCAGGCATAATAGGTGTGAACGTGGAGACAAAACAGCAATGAGTCACAGTCGAAATACTTTTTTTTAGCTCATATCATGGTGGTGATTCGAAGTGTGTGTGTGTGTGTGTGTGTGTGTGCGTGTGTGTGTAGCCTATATTTGAGCGAAAGAGAGAACTGGGGAGAGACCCACATGCCCACACACATCAGAGGCAGTCCCAGTTCTCTGAAAATGTTTCTAGATTTGGATGTTTGCGTGAGTGTGCGTACGTACCTATCTCTGTGGCTGACACTGATATATTATGCCAGGCCTGTGCTTCTCTGTCCAGTGGTCTTGTCGTGGTAATCATGCCGTCTTCTGAGTTTACGCTGAAGAACTGCTCCACGTCTGTGTACCGAGGGATCATGTACCTATACGGAGAATTAACGCACATACACAACAGTGCGGTTACGCATTTGGATTAAGAGATTTAAAGACATTAGCTACCCTCATTTTCTGAGTGAAAATGATATCCATAAAAAAGAAATAGCTGCTGCAAGACGGAGTGATCCTCGCAGTATCAAAGGCTGACACGTTGACCTTTCAGTTAGATTATTGTGGAGATAATTCAGCTACCAAAAGAAACAAATGTGTACAACTATGTGTGTAATCGCTGTATATGGGAAACAAAAAAATGTGAGGCATGTATTTATGTTTTATACCTATTCTAGACTCTAGAGTTAAACTATGTTGAAAGACCCAGTGATTGTTTTT
Organism: Oplegnathus fasciatus; assembly: GCA_003416845.1. Taxonomy (NCBI): domain Eukaryota; kingdom Metazoa; phylum Chordata; class Actinopteri; order Centrarchiformes; family Oplegnathidae; genus Oplegnathus; species Oplegnathus fasciatus. Next base: position 249,862 of record NTHP01000230.1, on the reverse strand, counting down.
CAGTTGATTTTTATAAAATGAGGCTGGCTATGCTTTTGTAATCCTATTTTGCATCTCTATTCTGTTGAAAACTCCTTTATATGTAATCTGTGTTTTCTGCAAACAAATATGAGTGTGAAGCCAAGCTTCTCTGAGTCATATTGTTTGTTCAGTGTAGCTGAAGGAACACTATTTAAAAATTATTTTATTGGCGATGTTCCATGAGAATTTACACTAGTGTGAAAATTCAAATTCTCCCACTGCTTCAAGCCTGACTTAGTAAATGTCTTTGTGTGTGTGTGTGCGTGCGCCGTGTGTGTCTCTGTGTCTTTGTTACCTGACAGGATTGTTGGCAACGTCAGTGTCCTTGGCGTGGACTCGTCCCACCAGGGTGCCTTCAGGCGCATTCTCCTCTACCTCAAAAGTGTAACTGGGAGCTACGAACACAGGGGGCTCGTCTGCATCCTCCACTGATATCTACAGACACAAAAACACACAGAATTGTTAAAAGGCTCCTGTGATATTTATCTAGTCACACACACATAAACAAATGCAAGCTCTGTTTCTTATGCCGCCATAAACACACATACTCTTGCGCACGATCAAACGCATGCACTCACTTTAACATGAACGCATACACACATCTAAGCGCACCCTCACTTTTCCAAACATATTTTTTACATGTTTACCTTTATTGTTGCTTCGTCCTTATACGGCCCCCAAGCGAGGAACTGAGGGTCAATATGAGGGTTGGATCCCTCCACCTTCAAAGTGTACGACCGTTTAGTCTCAAAGTCCACGGGCTGAGAGAGAGAGCGAGAGAGAGCAGACGGGTCGCTTAATCAGTTCATCTCAAATTAAAATGCATCCCTGTTTTATCAAATATTAACTGTAAAAACACATTCAGCTTGTATATCATCTTTTTTGCAGTGTGATGACATCTGACTGCTGAGGAAAATGCCCTATATCCACTGCAGACACTGGCTTTGAGAAATGCAGAGTGACCAGTGCTGTGTCCTTGTCTTCTGATAGGGGGAGCTGTTGCTACATGAATGAAAACAGGCATATTATCACTTGTATTGACAGTAGCAGTCCAACTATTACCACCACTATTACAGAGCAAAACCAGGAGTAACCCAACTGCTGACTTTTACCTCAAGATAGATTGTGTTGCATGATATTACATGATACGATATGAGTACTTTGGGACCACAATGAATCATTTGGTTGTTTCTGTTGGGCTGTTGTCATAATCAGATGAAAACAATACCAGTCTGTTTTTAATGAGCCGGGATTAGGTTTGGGAATTTGGGACACCACATGATAAAAGGCAGTAGAGAGCGTCTTGAGTCACAAGGTGGGAGATGAAATTTAAGTCCCAGACCTCAAGAACTCCAGTCTGCTGGTAGTTACTCTGGCTTTTTATCATTTTTCCTGTACAGTTTTTCATTTATTCCACCTTTATAATCGAGAAATAGCTTAAGAATACACATCGTTTAAAATCCTTGGCATGGGTTTTCAATATCATAGGTAGGCCAGTGTAAAACCCTGAGATTCAATTCACTCATATTGAACGGCGCTTCAATTCACTTACTCTATATTGGGAGAAACCCATTGACTTATAATGGCCTTGATATTGTATTGAGTTGAGTGTGTGCTTTGAGGCGTGCCATTCAACGCTCAAACCAAAAACATCGCACATTTACCTCACATTTTCATTCAGTCACAAAAAAAAGTGGCTCAGCAGTTACAAAGCGATGACCCTCAGCCATTTTACGAAGCTCTCTCTTTCTCCTGACTTCTATTCTTATGTGCTGAGTGTATACTACTGCAGGGAAAACTTTTGAGTCAACAAATGTGTTGGCAGTCATTGTATAAAAGCTATAATACCCAAGAGATGCTCTCTGCTATGATTATGAGGACTTGTGCATTGCCAACAGCACTTGGCGGCGACTTGCACTCATCCTCAGCTCCGTCGCAGCCACAGTCACAGTCAAAAACGCTCTTTTGAGTATCGGTGCTGTGTTGTAAACCCCCAGTAATAACCACTCTCCCTCCACCACAATTTTTCCAGCTGGTATGGGGATGTTGAACTGGCAAAGTCTCAAGAGCAAGCTTGATCTTTTCATCTCCATGCTGCCATCACTTAATGAAATCCCAGTAGGAGGAGAGAGGGCTCATAAGCCCTGTGTGAAGTGTTGTAAAAGCAGAGTGAAGCTACTGTAGATTTATGAGTTTGACATACAAGTATTACCAGTGATTAAGATGGTCACCAAGACTACAGATACCAAACATCACGGATGGAAGCTGCCAGTTAATATTTTGCATGATGAGAATGTCTTATCAATATTATTATTATTGATAAAAGCCTCTGAACCGAATCAAGATTATAGCAGAGAAGGGTTTAAGACCAAGGTGGAGGCAAGAATATTATACTATTGTTTCCTTTTGTTGCCACATATCAAACATGGTGGCCAGTCCCCATCATCCGCAGGTAACACCTCTGAAAACAGCCTGCAGTTCCTTTTTAATCCCTCAGATTCAGAGCTGTTCTCATGTGATGCTGCTGCCAAATGACTCAATGCTGGAGGGACGTTTCCTCTCAATGGATTGTTCCGCGCTCATTCAGTCGCAGCAGCATCTGACTCTGTGGTGTCGGTGTAGGTGTGTAACATGTTGATGACAGGTACAATGCTAATGGGATAGATGTGACCCAGTTCTTTCATTTCCCCATTTTTGTCACGCTCCCTCTGTCTCAGTCTCCTTTACCCTCTCTTTCTCCCCCTCCATCTCCCAGTCTATAGACCCACTCTCATTCTCTTCCTCTTTGTGTAATCAGTGTGAGATAATAATATTCACAATAACGCCCTCCCCCCCACTCCCTCTCTCTCTCTCTCTCTCTCTCTAACACACTCACACAGCTCCTTAATATTCTGTGGGCTGCTTTCGTCAGGACACAGTTGAAAGAGAATAGCTGATTAAAGCTCATCCCTGTGTGTGTGTGTTTGTGAGAAGGAGAGTGAGAGAATAGAGATTAGTGAAGGCTACTCCCGATGTTGATTTGAAAGTGTGTTTAGGTGCGAGCCTGTACATGTGTTCCTGTGTGTGTATGTAGTGTGTGTGTGCTTGGCCTTTAATTTGGTGTGGCACTGCCTTCAGGGCGCAAAAGGTGTTGATTTCCCCCGAGAGGCATCAAGACAAAATAATCGCACTCACACGGACGCGTACATACGCGCACACACACCCGAGTCAAGATACCATAATCAGATTGAGAGGGAGCACAAGTGGAGTTCCTTGTTTTGAGCATCTCGGTGTCTGCACATGCACACACACACACACGTTTGAAATCAGCATAAGGCTGTTAAGCTATTATTCAAAGAGGTGAATCAAGCTGTAATTTCTTCCTGATCTCACATAGTAAAAAAAACGTTAAGTTCAAGTTGAAGATGAAAGTGACCAGGCTGCCTTTTAAATTGCGAATGAACAGAACTTGCACTGAATGGTTGGTTGAGTTTGTTTCATTAGTTGTGCTTTTGTGGCACTGACATTTTGGCCAGACTTGAACTCATGATTACATGTTCGGAAATGGTTCTGATTGTGATAAGTAGAGATTTTAGGTTGGCATGACTTCAAACGATTTAATGAAATTGAATTGATGATAAAAAATTGGTTTCACTGGTTCATTGGCTTACTGTCTAGTTTTAGTTATATTGCGTTGAGCGCACACACACAAGCATAGTGCCCCACTCGAGTGTAATCAGTTGCTCTCATTTCTTTGATTGGGCTGTCCTGTTTTGCTCGTCAGAACATTTGGACAGTGGCTTCTACCGACTTCTTTGAGGGATCCTCCTTTGAAAACAACACATTTTAACTGTTCCCATGTGTTTTTTAAAACATTTCATCTAGTAGGGGCAATCTGTATTTCAATTCTTCCTCAAATCCGGAAATTCCCACCTGAGCACTGCCCAGTACAGCCATATAATTTTCTAGTTTTGGCTGCGGCCTGATCTGTGAGTCAACTGCTTTGCTCCAGGGCACACAAATTGTGTTTGTTGAGAGAGGAGAGGGAGCATTACTCATTAATATCATTCACTCGTTTCCCCGCTCAGTCCTGGTGACACCAGTGGGAAGAGAGCCCCTAACCCTGGCAGTCTTAATGCCATGCTCTAACACTGAGCTCCAAAGGAGTCGCTCATGCAGGCGGTTGTGAGAAGAAGCATGAAACAGACTTGTATCGATTGATTCAGACAGAGATTTTCCCACAGCATCAGTGAAAACGAGCTGTGGGTTAAGGCTGGCTGCTCTTTTGAGCAACGTCATCACTGTCTGGATAGGAAATGCAGCTTGCCACGACTGCCATCATACTTTAAAGCACATACTGTAATTACACATTTGAGTGCCAAGCCTTTCACCAAATAAGGATATGGTTTGGAACTTTGAAGGAAAAAAAAGCGAGCGCCTTTGTGCGATTCTGCGGGTTGAACGTCTGACAAACTCAAAATGTCTTCTTTTAATTTCTAGGATAACTATCCAAAAGAGAAGAAAAAAGGAGCTTTTTTGGAGACTGATTTTGGTGTACATTTCGTTCACAGTCCCCCACACATTGATAGCTCGACTGTAAATGCTACTATTTCTTAACAGAGAGACTCCGAGGTCCGACGCCCCGAAAGGGAAAAGCAGGCTACCACAGCTCACTGGAAGATTCAGCTCATAATCCTGACCTGCAGCTACACATACAGTACAACAGTGTGTGTGTGTGTGTGTGTGTGTGTGTGATGCGAGTGACTTTCTGTGTATTTGACAGAGCACTGTGTGTGTTTGAGATGGAGGGACTGAATGTGTGTATTTGAGTGAATAAGAGACTGTGTGTGTGTGTGTGTGTGTGCACTAGAGACGCACACAGAGAGAGAGAGAGAGAGTGACGGAGAAAGAGTGAGAAAAAGTAATTGTGTGTGCTGAGCTGGATCACTGAAAGCTATAGTTATAGTGCACGCGTGTGTGCGTTGTCTGTGTGCGTTGTCTGTGTGCGTTGTCTGTGTGCGTTGTCTGTGTGCGTGTGTGCTACAGTCACAGTGCAGAAGATGAGCTCTCTGGCCTAGGGAAGCATGAAACTTAATGCACTCTCACTCACACGCACACAACCATGGAAGTCAGTGTTCATATCAAACATAATAAGAAACTGAGGGTCGTCAGGGAACGAAACGCAGCGAAACCCTCCCGTTAGCTTCCACCCACCTTCCTCACTGTATCCATTTTTTTTTTTTCTTTTGTCAATCTTTCTTCTCTCCCTTTCTTTCTTTTATAACGCACAACATTAACACACAAATATGGACACAAATGTAGGCTGACACTCAGGAAAAGCGCAGTGTCAACTACATTTCTCTGCTGGTAAATTGAAAAAGTGGTTGGTGACGCACTCGTTTCCGAATAGTACTTTTGACCAACATTCCTTACCAGAAAACTGCTTTGTGAATTTCCCCTCTGGGATCAGTAAAGTCTTATCTTAACTAATCAAATGTTCTGTATATGGAATTTTTATGACCAGAGGAACAACAACAACCAACGTCTCTCCTGCTACTTTCTCCCTTCTTCAGTTGCCATCGTGTACGCTCTGCTATAAGTGAATCATTAAATCTTGCCTTTCCTGTCAGCTCTGTAGCATTTCGATTTTTATTTGGAAAAACTTACTGTTACTGTATCCCCACTTACTAATGCATCCAAACAACTTTTACTAGCTTTGACTACGTCTGTCCTGCCCTCCAAAACTCTTTCCCAATTTCCTGCCTTTCCCTAAAGTGGCTGTAATCAATATTTTTATCAAACGACAATGTGAAAACAACGTGACAGTGCACAGAGAACGCAATTCTGCAGCTCCCCTCGAGTTTATAGAGCTTTACAGTGAGTTTCAGCTTTACTGTTTTGGTTCACTCTGGAGCATTTAGCAGCTAAAGAGCCAGATATTTTCCAGAGGAGTTGGTAGAGACCAAAAACAGAGCTAAAAGAGAGTGAATATTGGACTTATGTTCATCAGGAAGTCAGAAACACGACTCCAAATGAATGCTAATGTCACTTTGTAGCTACTGGATGTGTAAATAAGCAGCTGTTTGCAGACAAGTTCATTATCCACTTCTTTCATTTTCTTACCTTCTTCAGCTTAATAACAGCCTCTCTGGTCTCGGAGTCAGTGGTCAGTTCAAACATGCTCATCCCATCTCCGTCTATTACGCGGTAGTTCACCAGCCCGTTGTCTCCGAGGTCAGGGTCTTTGGCCTTCAGACGGCCCACCTCCTCTCCTGGCACTTTATCCTCTGATACAGACATGGGGTATACACCTGGGGGAAAAATAAAGGCGGAAAATTTACTTGGCTGGTTGGTGATGTTCGCGTCAACTTCGTCACCGCTTGCTTTTGTATTCACTCTTTAGAGTCTTCAGGGAAATCCTGGCTGGCTGCCACTGTGTTTACTATCTGATGCAGGGTCAGTTTTGGAGGGCAGAGAGGGATTAACATGAACTATACCATCTGTCTCATATGGCCCAAAGGATATTAATATCCCCCATAGTGTCAGGTGTGTGTGTGTGTGTGTCTGAGGGAGTAGACACCTGGCTTGCAGTAGAGAGCAGTAGGACCATATGTCTACTCTCTCTCCTCTTTTATTCTCTTCCCGCTCTCGTCTCTCATGTACTCTTTCCGGCCATCACCTCACTCCTCCCTAAACCTTTTCTCCACACTTCATCTCACCTGTCTTCTGTCTCTGCTCATTTTTATCATAAAATCCTCCTCTCACCTCTGTCCATCATCATATTTCTACTCCTTTCCCCAAACGTGTCGTTTCTTCCTTCCTCGCCGCCTCCTCCTCCTCCTCCTCCTCCTGTGGTTCAGGCACTGAGCACAGAGTGGACTCATCATTTTATGGGTTGTGCATTATTAGCATGTTTATCCTGCTCATCCAGGTGTAGCAATCCATTGAATCATGAAATTCATTTGGTCATGTGGCTTTCCGAGCAAATATGAGTGAAAGAGGAGAGCGATTCGCAGGACTTGATCCATCCAGCCCAAATCCCTCCTGCCGCCCTCCAGCCCTCTACCTTTTCCCACCACATCTCCTTCGATCCTCACCAAATCCCTCCTCTCCATCTTTCCTCTTCATCTCTGTCCCTACTTTTTAAACTTCTCTCCATACTATTTCACTCTCTTTTGGTGACAGATTTCCCTCCCTCTCCCTGTCTCATTTGCCTCTCCCCTTCCAACTTCCATTCATCCTCACCTCTCCTCCCCCTCTCATGCCTATCTCTCCTCCTCCTTCTCTCTGTCTGCCTGTTCTGGCTAAAAGCTTGTTTCATCCCTGCCCTCCCTTTGCCCTTTTCCTCCCTCTCTACTCCTGTCGTTCTATTCTTGCTGTTCCTAAGTAGCTTAACTTCAATGGCTTCTGGCAGCAGAGTTAAACATTATATGACAGAACACACAGGCAGCCCATCATACCTGGCTGCGGGCTAAAATGAAGCACGGCACATACAGGAAATGCACATTTACATTCAATGACCACAGCGGAAGCAAATGTGAGTTTCAGTGAGGTCTTTGTGGAAAAAAAAAATAAAAGTCACACACTTGTAAATCACCCATTCTTGTTTTCTTTTGTAAAACCAATCTTCTATTTTACCAGTTACTCTATGAGAAAGTGAGTGTGAGGAAAGTCATTAGTTGCTTTCATTACTCCCACATAAATGACCGCGCTGTTTGTATTCACACAGATGTCCGGTCTTGGAAGGAGAAGCTCATAAAACCAGCAAAGTTTAGACATAAACACCAATAAAGAGCCTCATAAATGTAACTCATGGAATGACCACAGTCTCTTAGATCAGTAATTTTAATGCGATTACTGGAATTACAACAGTGATGCCTTATATTACTTTGTAATTTATTACTACGCATACTGGTGACTTTGATGTGTAATCATCTAGACAATATTGTAGATGCGTTTTATATTGACTGTGGTGAATATATTAGTAATTTAGACTTGGCAGGCAGACTGGTTAACAAAGCTTTAGGAAGAATGTGTCCTTTTCAGCACGTCCATTAGTGAAGTTTAGGAAAACACGTAGCCTCTGTCCCAAAGGGGCACCTGCGCAAACCCGAATAGTTATTTATGTATTTATTTGTTTAAGTGGCAATTATTTTTGAGTGGACAAGCATTGACTGGAGAGTTGTTTATTCATGCGTGGAGCTAATATATCTCTGTGTTGTGTGTTAATTTTACTGTGGTGGGTGTGGATTTACAATCAGCTCAGAGTTTTGGTTTGTGGTTAAGAGTTCCTAAACTGATTCTTGAAGGAAACCTCTGTCATTATTTTTTATTCTTGAAGAGCACAGAGAGCATATTGTTGTTAAAAGTTAAAACAATTTGTATCGCTAACTCCATATTGGTGATTTAAACATGATTCAGTTTTGGAACCATTTAGCTTTGCATGCTTTCATTTTCTCACTTGTGAGATGATAGTAGCCATTTATTGCACTCAAACTGTATGTGTACTGCTTAAAGGGCCAGGTATACTCAAACATATGATTTAGTATGTGAAAGTCTCTTAAATTACCTTAAAAGAGCATGGATGAAATGCTAATTACAGCAAATCATTTCCATTAAAAAGAGGTATGAAGACTACTTTTCAAGACAAAATTGAGATATTTTGTCATTGCTGCTAATTTTGTTTGTTGGACCGTTGCTACACAATGTATTGTCTCAGTTTTAACAGACAGTATAACTTGTATTTCTGCCAAAACCTGGGGGAGGAACTTCAAATAAAAGTTTGAACATCCCTGCAGTGGCACTGAAATACCTTTCGAATGGTAATCATCTTTTCAAGTCATGTCAGGTTTTTTTTTTAGAGAGATATTTTTGCTGATGAGAATAGACAGTTCTGTAATAGCAATAGTAAAAGACACTGGAGGTAAATGATATGTGCAAATAGAATCCTGCAGATCTCCACCACGAGATTATCTTTCGCAGCTTCAACTGTCTTTTATTATCTGCTTTGTTCATGTTTAAACAAGACTGAGAGAGAGCTGGCTGTGAAGGACTGCGGCTGACATATATTAACAGTATTTAACAAAACCATCTCTGTCATGTCAGTCTAATAAAGACTGAAGTCAGAGAGAGTTAAAGAACAATCGCTTGTTATTTGCCTTCGTTTCTCTGTTCCTCCGTCTGTCTGTGCCGTGATGGATTTTCGGGGTGGCAAACGAAAGATGCTTGATAATGAGGTGAAAGGGAGAGAGAGATTTACAGGGACAGAAAGTCTGTGAGAGAACAGAGAGAGACGGAGAGATCAAACCTTGGAGTAAAAGAAAAAATATAACAGCTTGAATGGAAACTGAAAAGCTGCTGGAACACATGAGAGGGAGTCACGCTGTGCCATATATCTTTTTCTGTCTTTTTCTTTTTATCTCTTTCGTTGTGTTTTTTCTCTGTGTATCTGTTTTATTTTTGTCTTTTTTTCTGCCTCTTGCTTTGGCTCTGTTTTCCTTTCCTGACTTGCTTATCTCATTTCCCATTTTTTTTCCTCTTCTCTCTGCTCTCTCTCACTCTGCCCAACTACTAAATAAGTAATCACTGTCCTCATTCACACCATCTGGGAGACATTTCTTGCAGGTGTTTGTACTGCTTCCACTTTTTTTTTTTAAACAAGAGTACCCACTACCACAACATATTGCTATCTGATGTGTTGTCTTGTATCACAGATGTAAACTGCCACTGATGCACAGCTGATATTTAGAAGTAATGCAAGAGGGTACTTTGTAAACACTTATGACTGATACTGTTTGGTTATAAAACCTGCATTTTTGTCCTTGTTATCTTATTGTCAAAATGTTTAATATCCACTTTGGATATGGGAACAGAAGGGTGGCCTGTGGTTAGAGAACTCATCCTTACCGACTCCTCACAACAACCATATTTCTCATGTCACTGTAAAAGCGCTCTATTATAATTATATTCACCAAAGCAAGAGAGCAATCTTTCCCACCTGGAGCAGAAGAAGAAGTTGGGCCTGATAAGCAAAATGTTCGATGGTTGATAAAGCACGTAGTTAGCTGGTGGCGAGGTCACTGGTTTAAAAGGTTTAGAGGTTATGAAATGGTGCTGAACAACTGCAGTCAGTTAAACAAAAAAAACCATGAAAATGGAAATACTACAGATGGGTGACAAATTAAAGGAAAAACCTGAATAAACGAGGGGGAAAATATAACAAATGCAGATGCTTCCATATAGTCTAGGTGACAAGTATTTTCCTGGCATGGTTTGGGTCCACTTGTCCCCTTAGGGGGAAAGGTCGATGCAAATCAATAGAAAGTTGTTCTGAGTGATTATCTGTATACTTAAATGAAACATTTCAATTCTGATAGGAAAGGTCTCTTCCAGGATGACAGTGCCCCCATGCATAGGGCACGAGGGGTCACTGAATGGTTTAATGAGTATGAAAATGATGTGAATCATATGCTATGGCCTTTGCAGTCACCAGATCTCAACCCAATTGAACACCTATGGGAGATTTTGGACCGACGTGTTGTACAGCGCTCTCCACCACCATCATCAAAACACCAAATGAGGGAATATCTTTTGGAAGAATGATGTTCATCCCTCCAGTAGAGTTCAGAGACTTGGAGAATCAATGTCAAGGAGCATTGAAGCTGTTCTGGCGGTGGCTACGTGGTGGCCCAACACCTTACTGAGACACTTTGTCGGTTTTTCCTTTAATTTGTCACCCGTCTGTATGTCCTTTCTTTATAAATTTGACACTAAAATCAACTGACCCCCTGCTGTTATCCATCAACCCCTCAACAGTTTAGGCCCCAGTTAGGCCCCAGCTTTAACATACAGTATGTTTCAACTTTGTGCAATCCAGCATTATGTAAGAGCACATGGCACTATAAAAAACGTGGATACGTCATTATGGAAACTTCCAAATATACGCTTCATACATACTGAAGACGATCTGCTGGAGAAAAAGACCTTTTTTCCACTCGAGCACTGTTGCCCGTAAAACTCTCTCAAAATGTCAGTTTGTTGTGACCTACAGAATCGGATTTTAGCTTTGAATTGCAAGACACTGAACCACAGTCAGCTTGCTGGAATACACAAGAACTGGAGTGACGGTTTTGACAGTCTCTTTCTCTCTCTCTTTCTCTCTCTGTCTTTTACATTCCCTCCCTCACTGCCTCTGCTCGTGACTCTCTCCCTTTTCCCTATTCAGCTTCTCCACGGGCTAAATCCTGAGCCCTCGTCTCTTCTGTTCTCCTCCCGTCTTCTCTCCATCCTATTCCTGCAGCTACTCTGCCGAATCTCTGCCAGGAGTCGCTCTGCTCAGAGCTCCATGTGGGGGGAGGGAGGGGGGAACGTGGAAGAATAAAAAGAGGAAGAAAAAAAAGCAGAGAGACCGAAAGAAACTCTCAGACAGGTTGAAAGAGAAGATAGACACTGATACAGAGAAAGGGAGTGTTGGACGTAGAAGTAGACTGGAGACTGGAAAAAATAAAGTGGTGCAAATCACTGCTGAGGTTTAGATTGTTCTCGTTTCTGCCAGGTGAACCAGAAAGACAGAAATAACTTATCCAGGCGTATTTACCGTCTACAGGCTTGAAGCATTTTTAAACCATTTACTGCAGTTTGAAGTGTTAGCATTAGATGGTGTCAACAAGCAACATCAGCTGTCTCTTTGCTACGTTTAAGACTTTGTGACGCTGTATTCTTTAGCAAAATCTTTCGTAGACATGGAGCTTGAGCAAAGTGAAGTGAGCACCCTCACGACAGCCAACTGAACAGAGAAAAGAATCAAACAAACCAGGAGTCGTCTTCCCTCCTGTTGGTTGTGTCTGACAGTCCAATGAGAAAACTGCTATTTGTTTACTTGATTGCATCGTTGTCACAGTAGGCAATAAACATCACCAGAAGATTAATCACATTTGTTTTTTTATTGTCATACAAGAATGTAAGAATACTAATACCTGCAGAAGAAAATAATTTAAAAAAAGGTTCAGGGTTCTTATACAGATTTAGATTTTTTCAAATGTTATCACCAAAAATAAGTACTCACGTTTTATGTCTCTCTCCGTCTCTTTTCCTCTTTAAACATCAAATCTACAGCTATTGACAAATACAGGCTATATATATTTCACTACTTTTTATTGCTCAGCAAATCAGTAATTCAACAGATGCCCAAAGGAGAGGATCCCTACACACACACACACACACACACACACACACACACACACACACACACAAATAGATGCACTCACGTACGCCCGAGGACATTGCAGGGGGCCAGTAAAGAACCTTTAATAATTGATTTCTTAAGTTATCTTTTGTGCCGCCTGCAGTGACTTCCCTAGTTTCTATATTGCCAGCTAGCGACATGTTTTCTGGGTTATAGGCACACACACATGCATGCGGTACACGCAAAATTATGTACACACGTGTATGTGGATTCGTATAACCAACATGCACAGATGTGCGGTGCAGAAAAGGATAGGATAGGAAGCTGTGGGAGGGAAGTGCACACAGACTGCAATGTAGCTGCGCTATATGGTAAAAGACACCTTCACACCTCTAAAGGAGCTGTCACTGCAGAGGAAAATAACATCGTCATACAGTAGATAGATATATAGATACAGAAGGTGTTTGTACTCACTTTGTGGGAACTTTGGAGGATTGTCGTTGACGTCTGTGAGGGTGATTTTAACCTCTGTGGTCCCCGACAGCCCACCCATGTGACCGCCCATGTCTTTGGCCTGGATGACGACATCATACTCCTGGCGTGCCTCGCGGTCCATGTTTGGCAAGGCAGTGCGAATTATACCTGAATGGACAGATTTTAACTCAGATTTTAACTCAGCTCAGATTACATATTTTCCTTGTTGCAGCCTGGGATAAGATTTTGGGATCAGAAACCCAAAACTGTATCACTGGAAGCTTATGGATGGATTTTTATGGATATGTCTATAAATATGTCTGTGAACACGTGTGCTTGTACTTGTGTGAAAGTAGTGTATGCAAGTGGTATACACTATGTATTTGTTTTATTATGGTAATTGAAAATGATCATTTTAATATTTCAAAAACTCTCGCTTGAAAAACAGATAAGATAAGCAAAAACTTACACTGTGATTTACATTCCTCCGAGTGGGTGTAATTTATTTTAACATATTTCATTTAGCGAGAAAACGCATCATCACTCATCGTTCACATGAATAAGAACTCTAGTTAAACATGTGTGAAGTCTTATTTTTCTCCATTTCAAGCCCCAGTAATCTTCTCTATCTGTTTAATTCATCACTGGCTGCTCTCTTTCCATCTCCCTCTTTCTTTCTCCTCGTGTCTGGCTGCAGTGTCTGGGAGTTGAGGCTTTTTACTGTCATATTATGCCAAGTGTGCATGTGTGCGTGTGTGTGTGTGTGACAGCATGAAAAGCTGATAATCTCCAAACCAATTAGAAATGTGAGCTATGGATTTGAGCCAGTCAAATACCCAACACTGGTTTGATTAGCCAGATTTACTCTGCCCAAATCTCTCTCCCTCTCTGTGCCCTAACCACTCTCTTTCCATGGACTCACTCTCTCTAAACCAATTTCTCTCTCCTCACCTCTCCCTTTCTGTTCTTCTTCACCCTCTCTGACCTGACATAGCTCCATGTCTGCCCTAACCTCTCTCCTTACATCCAATTTCTTCTTTTAATGCAAACCCAAATATTAGGCCTGTGCTCTTCAGAGACCAGGCCGAATGTCCTCTGGGGACCTCTTTTTACAGCAGTGCTTTCTTTTCCTCACCAATTTCGGTGGAAAGGACGTGCTGTTACACGATCCCTGCAGCAGTGAGTTCTTAGCTTTTTACATTAAGAGTGGTAGACGGTAAAAATATTGCAGAAATAAACTGGTTTTCAGTTTGGTCTCAAGGTGCCTCATGGATACAGCAGGCGTGTTACCTACAATGTTGGAATACACAATCACGCCTAAATCATATTATTGATTATTTTTTAAATACTCCAATATATTTAATAATAAAGACTGCAGGTTTGAGGAGTGAAATTACTTTATTGTATCTGTTACATCTTTGAAAACGTTTCCTAGGTAAGTTAGAAAAATTATTCATAGCTGAATTTATTTTTTGGAAAGAAGATAGCGAATACCGTCATATATCAATATAAGGATGTGAGATTATCAGCTGTGAGAAGTGATTATATTGTATTGATTTTGTCCGTATTGCCTGGTTAAGTTACTAACTGAAGGTGAGTCCAAAGAACAGGACTGAGAATCAACTGCAGATACACAAAATTAGAGAGCTTGGTTGCACTGAACCTGACAAGTGTTAAAGATTTTGTAGAGATGAAAAACTGAGATATGCAATTACCATTTGCACCACTGATTGTGAAGGCCCTGTATGACACATCTATCTGGCTAACTGAGCATATACTTTCCAAAGTGTGGATGTTTAGTGTTACTTGCTGTATTGCTTGTATTAGACTTTCTATGTGTAGTCTATCTCTTTGTGTGATACTACATCTGGGCTGTGAGCCTGTATTTGGTTGTGGTGTAGATGTCCCAGGGCAGGGTTCTGTGTTTTTAGCCTCACCTGTCTGAGGCTCCACAGAGAAATATGGTTGTCCTTGCAGTATGCTGTACACCAGCCTGGCACTGTTTCCATAGGTGGGGTCATCAGCATCTGTAGCTGTCACCTGCATCACTGACGTACCTACAGGACAGACACACAGACATGACAAGTCAGGAGATGACTCTGCCTCAGTGATTCGGTTCAAGAATGGTTTGACAAACAAGCTTGTCACAGAGTGTGTGCCGATCCACCTGCCTGCACCGGCTGGATGGGAAAGGGAATGAAAAACTCTCCCTTCTCTCAGACACTGCAGCGGAACTGCACCTGTGAGGCTGGTCTCAAGTATTATTTCCCTACATTTCATCATTGCTGGGTGGAAACAGCCACAATTTTGGTGATTTTCATGTTTTAAATAAAACATTATATTTCCTTCATGCGTTGACGGAGTCCTACAACCCCTGGATTTATGAAACCCTTTCAGAGCCCATTGGATAATTTGAAAAATTGATGGTTGTCAAGCTCAAAAACAAGTCATTTTGAAGACATGGTGTTTCCACTCAGCAGCAGCAATTTACATCCAGTAAATCTTTGCTAACTGAACTTGGCACAGTTAAGCTGAGCAAATAGGCCAAATGAATTAAATCTGCAAACGTGAGAAATACGTTCTATTAACTTTGCATAAATGTTGAAGTTTCCTTCTTCAGATCTGACACAACTCACTAACTTACTCAAAAAAAACCAAAAAAAAAACGCTTCTCTTCTGTGTGGTTCTTGTTAGACCAGTTCAACCTGCACCACCTATTTGAAAGAAAAATAATAGACCTCAACGACAGTTTAGACCTGCAGATTTACACGTCGTTGTCGCCGTCTAAAGGCATCGAAATTAATAGCAGCTTACACCACCAATATTTGCACCACCTGCAGGGCGAGTGTTACAGCTGAACTTTTATTCTATTTATGGCATTTTTTTATGAGGTTTTTTATGAGGTTGGCATATTTTATTCTATATACCAACAAATAATAAATAACAACAGAACACCATAGCATGATATTTATTACTCAAACCAAAATATTTTTCAGCAAGCGGCTGTAAAATGCCACCACCGTGTCAACTTTTGAAGATTTTGTAAATGAATGTATCCTTCAGTTTTCTTTCTAAACATATATAATTAAAACTTAACAATCTTTTTCAGGCACTCGACCATCATCATTGTTTTTAAGCTTCTGCATCTCACTCCATTTTGTTTCTTTGGACAGATAAAATCTGGTTAGAACTTCCTCTTTTGTGTAAAATAAATAGGAGGACAGTCTCTGAGTTAGAAGACCCACGATGAGACTTTGTATGAACTTTGTACTCTTCCTATTATTTGGCTACTGAAGCTATTTCTTTCGTTATCTGAGATGATGAACATCAAGGTGGCTACATTTGTAGCTGTAAACTGGAGCTGTTACATTTCTTGACTTTAGGTGGCACAAGTTGGACTGGAACTGCAGGTCTAAAACTGCTGGTGCTGAGTCTTTGTCACAGGGCGATATTGGCTGGGCCCTTTGGGTGCTTCGCATCAATAACACAGTGTTTTTGTTTGTTCAAGTACTTCCCAGTCTTCTTTTCAGTCCCATATATGCTGTTTGGATGTGTCAGTTTCCAGTTGCAGTTGCCTGAGCATCACTATCTTACTCCATATAAAATCCATTGGGCATATAACTGTAATCAAGTTTCATTCAACCCTGGTCTCAATGTGGCGGCTACCTTAAGTGTACAGAGTAAATTACCAAGAATGTTAATTTGAAAGAGACTGCCTTCTCTATCTGTTCTAATTCTGACATCCATGAGGGAACATGGACCTAGTTAGTCAAATTGCAGCTTTTCTTTCTGTTCCACTTCTGTGGTTGAGGATGGTGGCAACCGGCGGCCCCTCCCTGCCGGACTTCTTGTATTCAGGTTTCAGCTTAAGAAGCGGATGGGTGAAAAAAAAGCCTGAACAGAACTCATTCAGAAGTCCTTTCAGAAGTTCTTTCTTTGGAAGTCCAGTCCATTCAGAGAGGGGATTTCTCTGGCTTTCAGAGTGTCAGGCAGCACCACTGCCAGTGTGGTTCATTTCAGGTCAGCCTGGAGGGGTTGAAGACTCTCCAAGACCACATAATATTCGGAAAGAAAATCTATCAAGATCAGAAGCTCTAAGTAAGGAGACTCAAAGGAGATGGTAGGAGCTTTTGCCCATGCCAGCCTAGTGTTAAATATTTCCTTGCCTCTGTTTCTGGTTGAGCCCATCTTTTTTTTTCCTTTTAGGTACATATAAGAAAAGAAAGGGGAAAAAAATGAAATCCAGGCTTTTTAGAAGCTGAATGTGTCAGGTAATGGTTCTGTCTGTTATCCACATCTCTGTCACACTTCCTGTGGTCAGATTTCAGTGATAATTAATAATTTATGAAAACGGCTGTTTAGCGGACAAACACCACTGACGATCAACTCCTCCAGTGACTTCATTAACAGACGTCACTCAATATACGATGGAGAGCTTTTCTGTTCTAAAAAGACGGGATTTGATTATATCTTCTGAATCACTGTTGTAATCAAATCATAACACAAATCTGTTGGTCAGTTTCACAGATATACCTTCACCTAAGGCAGGAGTAGGCTTTAGTTACAACAAACTAAAATGGTGCATTTGAGAAGCGTTCAAGAGAATTTTCTGTTCTCAACCACTACTGAATCCTCACTTTGGATTTAAGATTTAACCCAAACTTATCTCTCATTGTAACCCAAGCACACAATGCACATTTTGGTTTGGACAACACTCTGCAAGTTAACATGCATTCACCTTCCTAGATTATGTCCTAGTCTGCTACTATACTGCCATTAGCCCATAGTATTAATCACAAAGATCTACCCATTTACAGCTTTCCCGTTCAACCTATGCCTTTACCTTTTCCCTAGCACCAAACTTAGCCTTCCCCCCTTACCATTTCTTTCACTACTCACCAACATTGGACATCTCAGGCACCCTGGCGTAGTACGGCCCATGTAGAAACTCAGGTGGATTATCGTTGATGTCCTGAACTTTCACTATGAACTCTGATGGAGGCTCCAGTGGCTTGTTAGTGTCTCTGTCCACGGCCTGGGCTGTTAAAGTGTACTGGGCCTGCTCCTCGCGGTCCAGGGTTTTTGTGGCGTGGATGTTGCCCGTCTTGTCATCAATAACAAAGATCGTTCCTGCACCTTCACCGGACAGGATATACTTGATGTTGCCATTGCCTGAGTCTACATCTGAGTGGAGCTGAATTAAGAGGGGAGACGGAGGGTGAGAGACAAGAGGAGAGTGAGACGAACCAGAAGGAAAACAAAGACAGAGACATATGCCTGATTGGTGCTTACAACATCTGGATTTCAGATGGTGTGGAACTTAAAGAGAAAGAGAGACAGACTGGTGATTTCAGAGTGAGACAGGTAGTCTGGTCGACAGGCAGAACTGGAAAACGTACTGTAGCTTGGCTGCTTGGCAGATGTGATGTGAAGCTTCTATTTCTCAAGTCTACAAATTAAAGGAGCTGAAAGACGGAGGTAGACAGGACAGTAGATGTGCTGTGCGAGACAGGCAAACACCAATAAGTGCGAGATTTAATACGTTGTCATCAAAAAAAATTTGAAGAATGTTCAACATTCAATTAAACTCTTGTTCTTCCTTTACAACCCCTGGACTATGAAATATAGCGCATTGTAAACATAATTTGTTGTTTGTTATGAAAGCCGCTGCTCGGTTTGAGTGATGTTGTTGTTGTGGAGGAGTACCACCAATCATCTTCACCCTTGAATGTGAGCATGACCTCTCTCTTTTTTTCTCTGTCTCTCTCTCTCCTAGACAAATGGGAAAAGCACTTTTAAATCCTATTGGAGTGAATTTGCTGTCACCCTGCATGCCCCCGCCGTGATTGTCACTGGAGGGCAGTTTGGCTATTAATTAAACAGCAACTAAAATTTTACATTGTTATTTAGGTACTAATTCTGTTTGACTCGAGAGGAGAATGGAAGAACACTTTATTAAGTCAAGCTTTAATATACTCACCCTGCCCACCAGCACCGGGTCAGGTCCAGTGTACTCCTCAATGACGAAGAACTGATTCCAGACCCACCCTCGTTTGGACCTGTGGAGTACCTGCCCTTCCTTCCCTGCCCTCTGTTTGTGTCTATGCAGTGACAAGTGACCTACAAGCACATAAACAAACAGCAATACATTTCTTTAAACTGAAACTACATTTTTCTGTTAACCAATTGAAGTCTACAACACATTTATTGTGGGCTTTCTTTCTTCTGAAAAGGCTCATTCAGGTCACTGTGTTTAATTGGTGAATTATCACCACAACTGCAATTTGTTTTCTGAGAATATTTTCAATAGATTGAATTCAAAAGTGGGTGGGAAGCAGTAACCTCATGAACAGAGAGGCCCACTTTTGAATTATGGGTCACCAGTTCAAATCCCTGCTGAGAAAATGTGGGTGGGTGGTGTGAACGACACACGCTTCAACAGGCAGTTTTTTAGGTGGCTCTTAGCAAGGCACTTAACCTCTGTTTGTTGCCACTGCTCAGTGGCTAACAGGAGCTGGCTGTGGCTGTACCGAGCAGCTGCCATGTGTGAACATCTGTAAGGGTGATGAGATGGAAAGGAAGGTAAATCTTTGCTTTGTAAGTAAATGTAAAACTAAAAAGATTGAAATTGTAGCTGGATAGAACACAAATGCATAAAATCTGGGTGTAAATACACTCAAGATGCACTGAAGACCTGATTATCCAAACTGTCTTGAGAGATGTTCAGAGTAAGAGAACACATTGTTGACAAGAAAATGTGAATATAGTACTTTTCCAGTTTGGAAATGTAAAGGGAAAGGAACATTTGAGTTCGCTCAAGCTAACATTTGGTTCACAGCTTGGATGGTTACATCTCTGTGCAGTAATTGTCTAAAATGGACTGGTGGGACTCTGAGGTACAAAGTGACTCATGGTCACAAAGGGTAAAAATTGAGAGAAGGGACAATGGTCGGTTTTAAAATGTATAAATAATCATGAAAAGAAAGTGCTGTCTCTGACCATCTGTGTTTTGACAGGTGAAAGCGACATTGTATTTCAGAATGCATCACAGTTACAGTTTAAGGTTGTGAATATGATCCAGCCAGATGTAGAAAAAATCCTGACACATGTTAAAGCCAAATAATAAGGAAACGTTTATCATACCTGGATGTCTGTGTCTGTGGCCCCTTTGATCCAAAGAAGCATTTCCTCTCCGGGTTCCTAATGCAACGCTACAGAGCGCAGAAACCCCCACCAACACCAGGAAGGCCCTCATCAGCCCAAGGCCCTGCCGCTTCAGCATCGCCATCTTGCCCAACCTGAGCAACCGTGCACTTCACTCCGCCCCCTACTTTCTGGTTCCTCTCAGTGGAGCTCCGCTCCCACTGAGGTGATATCCTGTTTTGATGTTGATCTTGTTGATGAACTTCCTAGTTCATTAGCTGAGATGGGGCCTGTTGGTGCGGATACTCATCACCGACTTTCACGTTTACTGACTTTCTTCTCCTCGTTTTTCTTCTTCTTCTCTTTCACTGTTTGTTCACTCCCTCTCTCCTCTAATCACACAGCCTAAAACAGAGCAGAGGAGAAAGCCGCTTGGTCAGTGACAGTCATAACAATAAATATACTGCTGAAAAACAATGCAATTGACCACATTTACATTCAGTTTAACAAAACTTTTGCCTTGCGAAGAGATTAATCTTTATAAAAGTGATGAATTTAACACCAACAGCAAAAACAACATCAACAGTTCAGTGATCACTCATTCCTGTCTGTTATAGAGGGTAATGTTAATCGACTGCAGTTGGAGATCTGACTTCTTAAATAGTTGTTGTGTTGATTAGGACATTGTGCTAATTACCCAGACAATGCTGTCTGTAAACTCATTAGCTTTAATTCAATTAGACACAGACTGATTCAGTGTGGGAGGTACAGCTCATGTACAACACCAGGTTGCTGTATCGCTCTATTTACAGCCCTTTCAAATGCAATTAATGTGAACCAAACATGGGATGGAAGTCATTAAAGGCAGATATTGTGTCATGACTCTCTCTCAAACCTCTTTACGTGGGTTTCAGTTTGATCTGTTGAACAGGACACTGATCACTGTACAGATGATGATTCAGGCATCTTCGCCTCTGCAGTGAATGAATCAGCAGGAAGGAAGACGCAATTTGATACGTACAAAATCCAGTGTGTCCATCAACAGTCCTGACCTGTGAAGCAAAAAACTGCTTGCTCATTACAAGAAATTGTAGACGAACGCCAATGAAATGCCTCAAGTGCAATTTTAATGAAAAGTCTTGGCATATGAGCATGTTGTAAAATTAATTTGATGAGAGCAACGAAGGAATGAATCAAATGATGCCAAGATCCACTGAACAGAGGACTAAAGGTTATTGGGCCTTGAGCGGCGATGCTGCATTTCTAAACATCCAATTTGACTGTTTCAACAGAACAGAACAGGCATGTTTGGTTCTTGCTGGGTTTTTTAGTACCAACAAGTCTCAGGTTGTTTGTCAGTCCCTTTCAAAACCAACCCCTAATGACCAACCATGGTAATGGTACAGTTAAGTTCAGATGTTTAGATGACTAACGCTACTTGGTTAAGATGAGTGAAAGTGTGTGGTCTTGGGAAAAAGAAACCAATGTTAAATGTTGGTAAGAGATGGGGCGTGAACCCCAAAGTCAGACACTTTGTATGCCCAACCATCAAACCACAACCTTCTCCCTAAAACTTTGTGTCAATGTCACGCTACTTCCGTCTTTGCTAATGTGAAATGAACAACAAACTCTGTCGTCATTTTTCGGATGAAATGCCTGATTACACTTCACTTAAGCCAATAAAGTCACTTAATTGACCCACACCTATGTGTCACATACCTATTTTCCCAGCCCAGTGGTTACAGTATGTCAATGCATCGTTTGCACACAGCTGCATCTCCAGTGAGCCTCCATTATGGCACTTGACATGGTTGACAGGAGATTTGGGACACAACTGCAGATCCCCCATGTTATATTGCACATAGACCTCAGCCAGGCATCCGAACAATTCCAATACAGCCGAATTAGACTTCAAAATAATTGCACCAAAGCTGTTAGTATTCCAAAATCACTCAACACATGCAAGAAGCAAACACTGACACTAAGTGATTGTGTGCACAAATCCCTTTACGACAGCAGCAAATTAATTTTTCTAGCTGTAGCTGTGTAGACAATCTCTTATGGAGTGACTCTATGGGACTCTCATCCTTCTGATTTCCTTTTGTCTTCTGTCTTAACCTATATTTTGCTGTTCTTTCTTTGCCTGGGCCATTTGAATAAAGGTTGTGTACACAAATATATGTGTGTGTGTGTGTGTGTGTGTTTAATATTCAATAGCTTAGTAGATGAGAAAATTCCCTTAGGGCTCATTGGCTCCTGTTGACCACATGACCAGCCAACCAGGAAGTGTTGACAGTTAATCCTATGCCGGCTCATCATCTGGCTAATTATCCTTGAGTCTTCTGATTGATGTGCGTATCCGTTTGTGTATCTGTATGTGTGTTTGTTGCTGTCTGTCATTAATCTGTATAAGCCTCAAAGCTGTTTCGTCTTTGCCACTGCCACAGCAAGGTGGCTGCTTGAAGCGACATATCTGGGACTAAACTGAGGAAAGAATTAAAGGTTAAAGAGGAATCGGTTACAAGACCAAAGCAGCAGAGAGAAAATGCTTAGACGTAACTATGTGAGGATAATCTTGCTTAATTTGTACATTTGACTAAAAACTGTATAGCCTTCAATATAACTTGAAACCAAAAATAATACGCTTTTAACTTGTGTAAAGAGCTGATATCGTCTGACAGTTTGTTTTCTGTCAAATTTGAGTTTAGAAACTTAGAATTGGCGAACAATTTACAACAAGAAAACAAAAGCAAAAACTCAGGAACATCTATTCTTGGAAGTTGTCACTTGCAGGTGAGATCATTTGTGAATTTGAACAAAGAATGAAACTAAAACTTCAAAGAAGTCTTAAAAACAAAAACACCAACACAATTATAAACCCTGGTGTACACTTGTTGTGCAAGGAGCTGACACCTGCTATCCTGAATGTATTAACAGGCCCTCAAACTGTCATTTATGTGTCAAATTAAGTGTCTGTTTTATTTAACAAGTAAAAATAAAGCAAGTCCAAAATAAATTGCTTCCACCAATACCCTGATACCCTGCTACTGGTCATCTGTTATTTGTCTCAAAATCTGTCAAGTCAAACACATGAAAAACAACAATAATAAAATAGATTGATAGTGGCGTACAGAGTGACAGCTCAGAAACACTCAGTGTGACTGTGATTATGATAACGCGTGACTTGCTTGGTGACCCCGCTGTCAAATTCAAATAAAGCAATTGCTAGAAAATTATTTTCTCTCACACAAGATGGGGAGTTAACAACACAACTTAAATATCCTGCCTATTCAGTCTCTTTTTATATACTCAAAGGCGGTAGATTTGGTGAGTTTTGATGTGTTAGTTAAAAGCATCGTCAAGTCAAGTCATTTTTTTTTTTTTATGCTCCCAGACATCTCAAATTTGCCTCGAGGGGCTTTACAGTCCGTACAGCCCTTATGGATTGGGAATCCTTGATAATCCTGCACATAGTTTCTATGTTTTATATTCTTTAGTTGTTTTCTTTCCTTTTCTGACATCCCCAATGGCAGAGAGAGCTACAGAGAAAAGAGCGAGAGAGAAAATGCAACACAGAAACAGACAGTGATAATGACTCCCCAGGGTTAGCATGCCTTTTGGCCAGACCACTTCCTCTGTCTGAATACATGACTCAAGAGTCGCTTTAGAATAGTGAACTGTGTGTGTGTGTGTGTGTGTGTGTGTGTGTGCTTGCACCATTCCCTTGAGCTCGTAGCGATGCTGTGAATCTATGACTCAAGTGTTGGACTTGACTACTTTGATTCATTGGCTAACATTAGAGGGTGTGTGTGTGTGTGGGTTCACAGAGGTCAGAGCAGTAGGGTTTAAAAAAAAAAAAAAAAAAAAATGCAGTGCGACATGCCCCGCTGGCTGACATATTCTCACTAACCGACCAATCACGCCACATGTGCGTATGTGTTTATGAATAACTATGACTGTCCATTTGAGTGTGTCTGAATGCGCCTTTAAATGTGTGTATGTTCGTGATGGTTTGCATGTGACTGTGAGATTGTCAGTGAGCGTGCATCTTTGTACGTGTCTGTCTGTGATTAATTAATCAGGTATGTATGTGTTGTGTTACTACTAAAAACACTACTTCTTCTCTTCCTGTATTGAGTAAAGTGACTGGTAGGACAAACTTAAGTATGTTCAGATTTTGTTCTTGTAAGAATAGGTCATTTTCTGATATTGGATTGTCCTGTAATCTCCTTCATCTGTCTTGCATTCCTTTACTTTGTTTTTACTGGGTTTTGATGCAGTCATTCTAATTGTGTTTAACAAATAACCTGTGTCTGCAGTGAAAGATTGCTTGAGTAGGTAAATGCATTTCTTTCTTTGTGTGTGTGTCATGCTCTCTTTCTTCCTCACTCTCGGGCTGTGTCTCATGCTGTGCCTCTTTAGTCAGAGTAGCTGTAATAGCTGCCCGGCTGCAATCACAGTGATTACCTCCAGAACCCGAAACAAAGCACACAGGAGCATTACACCAAATGTGAATGGATGGTGACAATTTCTCAAGCTTCTCTGGTTTTCTTTCATAGTGCCTCTCCCATTCTGTCAGGCTCATTTTAGCTTATACCATTACTGCTACTCCAGTCTGTTCTATAGGTTTCATAGGGCTGCGCAATCAGATGTGTGTGATCAGAGGTTGTGGTTTTAATTTCCGCAGCTGACACTATCGGCTTATGTTGGACTTTGCTGCGTAAAAATGTGAACTTTATTGCCATTGTCAACTTGGACAGGTGTGACCTGGCAACCCAATAAACATTTCTAAATGGCGTGGTCTCCATCCAAGGTAAATGTGCCGGTTTACAGTAAAATTCTCCACCAAACAGGTTGATATACAGTGTTGACAGTATATTGACTTTTAACAATGCAGATACTAGTTTAATATGTTTGGTGCTAAACAGGCATGAATTCCAAAGTCAAAATTATACTTAAAACCTAGAGTCCAAAAAATATTTGGATTATCATTCAACCACTGTGATGCCTTTTATTCATTCTCTGTTTTGACATGTGGGAGACTTGTCTCCAAGACTCGACCATTAAACAACAATGAGGGCTCTCTCTCTTTCTATCACTCCTTCTATCTCTGCCTCTCTCTATCCCTCCATCTTCCTATCTCTTAGCATTGCCTCTGTCAGTGTCTCTGGCTGGACTGTGCCTTCATTCCTCCCTCTCTCCTTGGTGAGCCAAACCTCCAACAGCAGCATTAAAATAACATTGGAAAATGCCTGGAAACTATAGAGGGGGGAAAAAAACAGGCTTGACCCTGCTTTTCTTCCCTCTGATCCAAATTTCTCTCTCTCCTTCTCTCTCTAGGGGTCACTAGTAATAAAGGTGATTCATTCATGTACGAATGTGATATATACCCCGGTCTGCCTTGGCGCACTGTGTGTGATTGTGTATGTAGCTGACTTTGTGTGTCCTTTCATACTTTTTCCCCCTGTCTCCACATATTGCCTGTGTCAGGGATGTGAAGGCAAACAATGGTCTTACTGTACCTTGTCTGCACAATGTGTACAAAAGGAATAATCCATACATATGAGAATTAAAGGTGAAAGGAGGAGAGCTATGGGTGTATTTGTTGTGAATTTTCCTTGTGCAGCCTCCTTTTCACGTTGGCTTTTTAAACGTGGACTTGGTAAGATCTTGAAAATCAGAGATGAACCTTCCCCGCATTCATCTACACAACAAATTATTGAATCATTGGCTTTGTCAGGTGCTGTTTGGAGAGATTTTTATCTGTAAAGCCGGTATGGCTGAAAGGTGGATTTTCACAACTATCTGTGTTAAGATAATGGATGTTGACTATTGCATTTTTGACAGTGATAATTTATGATCATAGTTTTAACACATCTTGGCTGCCGTGGCTTTCCACAATTCAAATGCTGACTCACATTTAGCAAGTTGCTGTTTTTGTTCTGAATTGACCGCAGTGAACATCAACTGTCCCCAAGCCATGAAACTAAGGGATTATGTCTGAATTAGCTAAGCGGCTGACACGAACAGGAAATGGATGTAGAATGTGTTGTTTGCTCCCACAGCGCGGCCTGAAGGCGACACTTGTCCCGCATGTGTTCTCACAGCCACCGTATCATCGTTTGTTCCTGCCACATTGGTGTCATTTGGCATGGTGGCGAGTATGTTCTGACATGAACCAAGATGGCGGTACAGCAGAGAATTGTGGGCCGCTGCCTTACATTTATTTGAGACATTAAAAATGAAAAGCTGAGACGGGAACAAATCTGTATATTTTAAATTCCTAGCAAATGTAATAAACTCTTTGATTTAAGTTTATTTTTTGCAGGGATTAGATTTCAATTTTTATATGATAAATATGACAAACACTGTTACATTACCCTGCTTTGCCATCATTGCATCAAGATGTTATAAGGCCATTTCTGTTCTGATATAAACTTGTACTTAGTTGGAGCTATTTACAGTAAATTGACCAGTATGTGTTTAAGATCCGGCCTGAGGCAGCCACAAACATGATTGGCTAGTGCCAGGACCAAACCTGTAACCATTCACTCACACGAGAGCTCCTCCAAATCACTGGACCCCTCTATAACCCTAAACACTATTTGAACCAGATGTAATTTTTTTTTCACGTTTATGCTGGGATGAGAAAGGGGGTCATGTGAGGTTTAAAATGAGATTTTCTGTTACTGTAGAAATCCACTCTGACTCTTCAAAACAAATCCCAGAGCTACTCTGCTGTAGATGCAAAGCTGTGGACTTTAAGCGTTTTTTTTTCTTTCTTTCTTTCTTTTTTTTTNTTTAAATGTCTGGTTCCTTCAAGCGACATGTTCTGCAAGGAGAAATTTAATAAGATGAGGGATGAATGAAATGAACCAACCAGAGAGCAAGTGGAAGGAGGGAGACTGAGAGAAAGACAACCAACAGAAATAAACAGAGTGGTCATGTTTCTGTCCAACAACTGTCAAGTGAATTTTACACAAACTTTTGAGATGTTGCAAAGATTGAACCATAAATTGCTGCTTCCATCTGCTGGGGTGAAGCAAATGAATTAGCTTCTTGAAAATTTGGGGAAAACAAGATTTCCACCAGAGAATATAGGCTTGATAAGTAGTTATCGTCATCATTAGGTTAGTTATCATTGTTTTTATTTTTTTGGGAAAAATTATTATATGAAAACCAAGGACTACAGAGTGAGAGACTGAGAAGACAGAGAGAGGGACATTGGAAACTAAAAGACAGACAGACAGAGAGTCGGCGTATTAAAATTCACTTTGGGTGTCTTGTTTCGGTGGCCGGCTCTTTGTGGTCTGTTAAAAGCTTAAAAACAGAGCGGTGCTGAAAACAGACACCCGGCATTTAGCTCACACCACGAAACCTGAGGCTTAATTGCCTTTCAATTAGAGGAACTAATAGGCCTGTGTGTTTGCGTGTGTGTGTGTGTGTGTGTTTGGTGAAGCGATTACAAAGAAAAAGCTGCAAAGCTTTCTCAGCATTCATGAAAATAGGTATTAATGAGAGGCTAGCAACTCCGACACACACACACAAAGACCCACAGTTACTGCAAAGTTAGTTTTCACTGTGTGTGTGTGTGTGTGTGTGTGTGTGTGTGTGTGTGTGTGTGTGTGTGAAATGCGTACTTGTAAGTCTGTGTCTGTTATGTGTGTTATGAATTTGTTAGTGTGTGCACGTGTGTTGAGGTTGCTGATTCCTGTTAAACCATTAGTGAAATTCAAGTGCTAATTACCACCCACAAGACCCCACGTCTGCTGTTTTCACACACACACACACTCACACACCCCCTCACCCACACACAGTTTCTTCATGTCCTATTATCTTTAATCAACCTCACTTTAACATCATTAGTATCCTTTTACATGAAAGGGAATGAGTTTCTGAATGTTCCAGCGCTGGTTTATGTCCAGAACATGGAAAACTAAATAATATGTTTTGGGAAATGTAATTATTATGTAATCTTATCATTGTGCGGTTTATGATTATGCCATTTATTACGCTTTCTCCGCATTTCTACTTTGTCAGACAGTTGACCGTGACAACAATTATGGGAAAGAGTGAACAACATAAATCAAGGGTCTGCAATTTGGATTTGATCTTGTATACTTTTTTTCCCCCTCAATCATTGGCTCACAGTACAAAGCCCAGTTGAAGGCACATGGCACGACTGCTCAGACCATGATCACTGACTTTGGTGTGTGGTGCAGTGAAAAACACCAGTATATGTGGTACGGGCAATCATTAGTCACAACCAAATCATGTCACCTGTTATCCATCTCTCTAGAGGTAAAGGACTTTGTGTCATGGAGCTTTGATAGATTTTTGATGGAAGGGAACACTCTGAAGAGGATCAGTTTCCTCAGTGAAGCAGATCTTTTTCCTCTTGGGAGACACAAAAGCATCAACCCTTGTGTGGAAGGGGCAGAATTATTGTGAGTGAATATGGACTCGCTTAGCTTGGAAGCAGTAAACGCAATTGGTAAATAACGCCGTGGGCCTTGGAGAACAGTTAGGAAAAAGAGCCAGATACAAGCTGCCCACAGGAACAGTTCAGCTACAGGAAGAGATAATAGTGTGGCCAGGCTTTGTCATCTATAGACGATATGGCACAGAAAGTTCACTTCTTCCTTTATGGCTCTCAATAACAGTTCTGCTCCTGTATAAAGGTGCAATTGAGTGATATTTTAGTTTGACTGTGCCTTTTGGTTCTGCCTTTTTCTGTGGACAGGCAGTGATATAGACAGATATACCTGTGCTTCCTTTGTGATAAGCTTCCTCCTTTATACATCACACAGGTTTTTTTACTGTCCATCAGTGTACTTTGTATTTTGATACGGATCCATATGTGAAATTCAGAGGTTATTTGTAGCACATTTACTTTTATCAGAGTAACGTTTAGAGTAACGCCATTACTACAATATAGAGAAAGAAGTTAGTAACATGCTCCTTCTCCAACATGGCTATTGGCACAACAAAAGAAGTCGTGACATGTTATGTTAAATTGAAGAATGCTAAATAAACAAAGCTGATAATGAAGAAGACAAACAATGTGCTGACAGCACACACAAACGTCCATTTGTAGCATTCAGCTAACTAGCACCTAATTAACTCTCTGCCATTGTTGCGTTCGGGAAGTCTAATTCACACTCAGAGCTAAGTCATTCTGTTTAAAGTGCTTTATTTTATAAAAATAAACTCAGTTTACATGTGTATTTTTGTTTTGCTCATGTTGATTAGCATCCTCAATTACTGGGAATCACACTAATTTGTATGGAAATAATATGCAATTTGTGGTAAATTATGTGCAATCAGAACAATTCTTTCTGCTAATGAGACAGAGATGGCTTTTTAAAGTCATTTGGCAAACATGTTTTGTGGCTTTTAATTGATTCTAGGACCGGTATTATTTACTGTTTATACCACCGTCACCATGGTTCACCTCTATAAAGACAGCTGCCTCATAATTCCATATCATGCATTTAATCAAAGGAGAGATTGGTTGCAACGCAAAACCCGTGTTTCCCACATGGAGAGAGTTGGTTATTGTCTTAGCATGGTTAAACTATTTCAATCGTATGTGCCATTCATCAATTTATCCAGTCAAGTACTTTTTCACAGAACTCAGATACTGAAATTAATGTTTTTGGCAGCTTGTGCTGTGACAGAAAGTAAAGCTCCACTGTAGCATTCACAAACTCTTTCTAAACCCCTCCTTGTATTAAAAGCTCAGACAATGAACTTGGGGAAGAAAAATATGTTTTCAGTGCAGTGAAACATAATGAAAACGTAAACAATGCTGGTAATGGGGTGAGTGTTTCGGCAGCGTGCGCCACTCTGCTGTTCCTGATTTGGCCTTTAAATTCGTGAGGAAATCCTCTGGGCTGGAAACAAGTTGATGACCGAACCAATCAGCTCTCTGTGTTCCTCCAAATGAGCAGCCGAAATAGACAGTAAAACAACGGGCGAGCTGATGAGATACGGTTAAGCTCGAGGCAAAACAATGTAGCTCCAATTAGCCTGCTGACCGCTGTTTATTGGCTATTGGCTTGCATGGGAATGCCCTCTCCGTTGCCTTTAACTTTGTGACTATTAGGCCTTTCACTCCTGACAATTGGAAAGACGAACTCCACGTTAGGGATGTTCGCAGTTAATTATGATGAGTAATCTCCAAAAAAACCCAACGCTAGAATTAAAAGTGTGACAATTAAAAAAAAAGAGGCAATGTTGTGTAAAGACCCTGTACTAACAACTATGTTAGAATTGACTTGTTATTGACTTAAATGGAAAAATTATGAATGTGGTGTTGGAGGGCGTCCTTCATTAACCGGCACTTTAATTATCCATTTCTATCTTGCTCTCTCCTTCTCTTTCTCCCTTTCTCTTATATTGTCTGTTTTCTTTCTCCTGCTTTCTCTCTTTTGCTTCTCCCAATATATCTCTCATCTTTTTCTTCTTCTTTTTGCTGTCACAGTCCAGTAGGATCCACCATAGCAATTATAGCTTTGCATTACAGTGTTAGAACGACTCTGTAATTACTGCGGAAGACTTTTAGAATATACTTAGGAATGGAAAATGAATTTGGATAATCACATGGTGCTGCAGAACATCACAGGTTTGTTTGTCATTCTTGTTTATCCCATATTACTTTTTATCTCTCTCTTTGAGAAAATGGCTCATGACCCTCAGACGCAGCCAGACTTTTTCTCTCGCTGATCTCAAAAATGTCCAGAATCAATCATCCAGTCTTCTTCTTCATGTGTGTACACATCCACACATGGTTAATGAAGGAAGTACTTCAAAAACAACTCATTGGGGACATCGGCAGAGGTTCAGAGGCCACAGTCAAACACACACTCTCCATCACAAGAGATTCACGACACTGTTGCTGCACCTTTTTAATCTGAGTGAGAGATAAAAAGACAGATGTGTACGACAGGAGACGAGCCAAGACAAACACACAGAGAAAAAAGGAATAGTCATTGGGAAAAATATGCTGCTCAACCATGAAAAAAGACTCACAAACACACACAATTCCTGGAATAGAAATGGGCGAGTGAGGAAAGTGTGAGGGATTTATGCTATGGAAAAGCAAGCAAAACCTGAGACTCTCTATGCCTCTTGTCTTTCTCACTCCATTTCTGTGTGTGTGTGTGTGGTTTTGGTCTGTAGCCCCTAAGGGAGGGAGAGAAAGAGAGAGGTGGGGGGGCAGGAAACGGTGGCGTCTGGAATTGATTTGAGGCTAAAGGAAAAATAAAATACTTCAGATTCTTAAAGGCTTGGGGAGCAGGGACAGACGACCACAAAGAAATGAAGAAAGGTGGGGGGGGAGAGAGAGGGAGAGAGAGAGAGAGAGAGAGAGAGAGAGAAAAGGGGGATATAAAGCAAACATAAAGAAGGATTTATGCTTCTGCTATAAAGTCTATGAGGTCGCCATAAGTGCACTGTGGCCGAATCTTACGTGCGCCCCCTCAAAAATGCAAAAACACAAAGGGTTATACATCCTTCTGTTTGGGCCAATTTGTATGTCCTTGTGTCTGGTGCTGGTATACTGCTGACAGAGAAAACAACACTTGAAGACTGATTATAAGGACAGCCAGATGACTTTATATTCAAGGCATGAGATTGTCCAAAATATCATTTTGGCACCAGTCTCGCTGCAGTGCCGGTCAATGATTAAAGCCACATGCAGGAATGTAAACTAGTCACTTTGTCATAGGTACCTGCAGAGTAGCTGTAGCAATGCCACAGTGTAGAAGTATAATACAGCTCCAGTGTAGGAATGAAGAAAAGAATGACCACAAAATCAAAGGGAAGATTGGGAAAATAGATGTGAAGAAGAGGAACGCTACTAAGATGGAGAACTGGAGTGAAGGGAAGGTGAGGAAAAAAGGGAGTAGAGGAGGGAAGGAGAGTAACTTGAGACACCTCTGCAGTGGCTTGAGATTCACTTTAAAACCTGTTTCACACCACAGCTGTGAAACTGTTTATTTTCTATCCCATTTCAACAGCAGTGTGCAAGCATCCGACGTTGCACTGTGATCCTCACACATGTAGGAAGTGTTTCTTGACGTGATCAGCTGAGCCACTAACACTGCAAAATGGTAAAAACTTACATAAATGCACAGAAAGCACACCTTGATATGTGGTCATGCTGATCATCATCAGTCTTTTAGAATTATGAGGACACTAGGTCCCAAACAGTCCTCTTAAAGTCCATGTTAGAAGCTGGAGTGGCAGAGGAAAGATGAGGAAATGTATAGCACGTTTCTGAACAAACTAACTGTGCAAAACAAGACAAGATATGATAAAAAGGACACTGGATAAAACCAGTGACAGGATTCTGTAACTGTGCAATCAAGGATTTAGGTAAAACATGTTTAGCTGTAACTGTAACTGGTTTGTGTTGATGACCTTCAGAGTGGGCAGGAAGAGGTCAGAGGTAAAAGTTTGAATGCTGTCAATTGAAATTCCTTTAAAAAATAATCAAAAACCAACGTATGCATGAGGGGGTTCGAATGGAAAAACGTAATAATCTGTTGAATGTGTTGCTTTGCCAGAACATTTCTGCTGTAAAAAACCTCGACTCTGGCAGACTTTTTAAATAACCCGAAATTAGTAATTAAATCCACCTTCTGATCAGCGTTTTTTCTGTGAAAACTGTGAATCACTACACTGCGGAGGACCGGTGAATGTGCCATTAACTGATCAGCAGGAAGCTCGTTCATCTTATTAGCAAAGCTCGTTAAACCGACCACAACAATGATGAGCGCTGTTGTGTGTTATTGGCCCAATGCAACTGTTACACAGCTGCCAAACCGCTGCAGATGGAGGAGAAAGAGGCAGGTAAAAGGAATTTATGCTGCCTTCAAGTCCTCGACAAACAAGTGAAATGGTGAGGAAACAAATAACGGATGATGCTGACAGAGAAATGAAGAGATCAACTGAAATCGCGAAGCAGTAGGGAAAGAGTGGACGCAAGAGAGCAACAGAGAGGGATTTGTGTCCAGCTAGGTTAGCCATGTGTGTTCATGCTTTAGCAAGCTCAGCGAGTCTGTTCCAACACGATGAATAGAGACTGAAGATATTAGAATATGAGACAGAAAGAGAGAGAGAGATATCAAAGGGAGGCTGAGAGGATAGGAGGTGGAAATCCTCTTTTTTCCATTCTTCCCCATAGAGAAATGAGAGAGTTAATCCTCAGGGGCTTACATTTGTTTTTTCTCCCTCTATCTCTCTGTATTTCAGTATCTCTGCCTTCTGACATTCTCTCTGCTCCCTCCTGATCTTCGCTTTTCCTCCCTCTCATTCTCTCTTTGTGTTTTTCTGCTCTCATTCTGCTGTTAACCATCATCCATATTTACGTCTCTTCCTTCTCCCCTCCATGTCCTTCTCTTGTTGAATTCCCTGTGTCCCAGAATCCCCATCTTTGCCTCTCTCCCTCCTTGTCTCTCCCCTCCAACCCTCCTTGCAGGGTTTACGGGTTTATGATGCATGGTAATCTCACCGCAAACACATTTATCTGCTCATTCTTTATCTTCCTTTCCCTCTCTTTTTTTCCCCCCCTTGTTGCTCAGCAGGGCTCTGAGCTGTGTGATGACGCTTATAGGATATTTACATTTGATTTGTGCTCATGGAACAGAGTGAAATGTATAGACAGAAGAACACAAGAGGGCAGAACGGAACAAAACGGAGCAGTGAAATGCAGATCAGAAAAGAGCAAAGAAGAGCTGAACACAGCGAATCAGAGCAGCGAATACAAATTCAGAGCACAACGCCACAGATAAAGGCCAACGCAGAGCAGAGCAGAATTAAAATGAAATCCATGTAAGGCCTACATGCAGGGATAAGGAAAAAAGTCTCATCGGATCTTTAAAAATGTGTGTGAAAAAGAAAATATATCTATCTGTCTACCAGTCTGTTGGTCTGTCTGTCTGTGTAATGGTTCACCTCTGTTTAAAAAGCAGTAAAAAGCATCACATTTGGGTCACAGAGTATTGTTTCTCTAGTTCTTGCGGAAATCCAGTGCAGGTGGCTTTGTGGCGGTAGGCTTGGTTGATCAAGCCAAGCCTGTAATCTCATATTGGAGGATAACTCCATATCTTGCATCCTTTGAGCCCCCCCAAAAAGCAATTTCCCTCCATTCTGAAATGCCATTTTCTCCTGATAGTAGATCCCTTAAGCTTTCAAATTAAACATTGTCACCTGATTTCATCACTCCGTGTTCCCAAAGCTCTGATGATTACATCATCACCTGTGTAGCTGTTTTATAAGCAAACATCTAGGACAGATTTTTAACACAAAAACAGGCTGCAACAGAGAAGAGCTTCCTAAATAAGACTCTGGTATCACTTCACTTCTCTGCCAAAGTTTAAGAGAGAAAAACCTGTATCAGCAGTTTATCACTCCTTCCAGAGAAAGCTGGATTACCACAACAGGTGTTTCTTTCTCTTCTTTTTGGTTACTTTAAAACACTACAGACCCGCAGGGTTGATAAACGAAAATGTTTTCTGGCATGGCATTTCGAGATTCCTGGCCACTGAAGTTCATATTTTTCAGCTGCCATTTGAATTCGCCAATTTCTGAAGGTACCGAGGGCATAAAAAGGCAGAAAAATGTCAGTGACATTCAATTGTAAGTTTTAATTTAATGCCAGTGTTAGCTCTGTCAGAGGGAGGTTTTCAAATTGCTAGATATTTTATGAAATGAGACTGCAATTATGCCATTTTGTAGGTGTCAAAGCACACAATAGTTCCATCATTGCTCACTTACAGACTACTGTGCCATCCAGAAAAAGACCCCTCTCACTTTTGTGTGCAGTTGAAAACGATCTAAAGCTGAAAGAGTCTGTCACTAAAACTTCTGATGTAATGTACTTCACACTCATTTGAAGGCATTCAGCTGATGCTCTTATTCAGAATGGCGAAAGGCTGAGTGCAAGACTAGTATAAGCTTAAACCACTGCATTGCAAATATTACGAAAGACATCCAAAGAAGGGGGTGAAAGCATCAAAGCCACAGTCGCTGTCCAGACAGGCATTTGTAGTGACATACTTCTGTTACCCCTGAATGCTCCTAGAGAAGTGATGGTAGCATGAGCATGCAAGAGAAGGCAGTCGTTTTTATCCACGAAAGGACTGATGTGTCAAAGATGTCTGATTTGTAGCCTCTTGCCATTTTCTGATGATTCATCCGCCCATCTGCCATCATCACCAACAGCTAAGCCTGCAGTTTAAAATCAGCCTTTCTTGTCATTCTTAAGTGGCCGCACAATCAACGGCTAATAATGAGCCTCCAGAACTGATTAATCACACCCATTGCCAGTTTTTATTGCACTCCAGCCTCACAGCATCCACAAGTACACAAACACAAACTCCAACCTCCGATATCCCAGTACAACAGCGTCAGATGATGGATGGGGATGGGAGCGGCTAGGATATGGAAAACTAGTAACATCTGTAATTGAGTTATTGGATTTGTGTGTCCTGAAGAGCAGAGATGGTGAGGTTGTTTTTCTTCCATTTGGTTTAATTTAGCTTTTATCTGCCTGCTTTTAACTCCTGATGTGCACATTTAGTTATGATCAGCTTCCAAGAGAAACAGCCTTGAGTCAGTCAAAGAGCTCAGGAAGATTTTTTGGGGTTTACTGACAGACTACTTCTTGGCATCCCAAACTGTCACTGTTGCAGCTCAGCGGACCTTGCTCAGCTGTTTGTGTTTGTGTGAGTGGGTGGGAGAGGGCAGTGTCTTTAAAACTCTCCCCAGGTTTTCCAGAGTATTTTATTGATGTATGCTTTTCTATATCTAGCTCTCAATCAGTCAGACTCCTGGGTAATCAATACTGGTAGAGGGCATTAAAACTCACTCTGTGTGTGTTTGTGTAAATCCCTGGAAAGGGAATCTTCTCCTCTCTAATTCCTGCTCCTTATCTATCCTCCCAGACACCCATCAGTGTCACATTTTTAAAGATATATGAGCCTGATAGTTAACGAGTTTTAACAGCATTTTCCTACTCTACTTTACACTCTCGAAAAAGGCTTATCAGCGCTGTGTTGCACCCTTCACTGACTTTATGTGTTGATACTGTATATACAGGAAGCTGCGGCACTTTGCATTTTCTGCTTGTTGTGTTAACATTCACTGTTGCGCCCAAGTTTGTCACACCATTTTTTCTGTAGTTTAAGGAAATCATTTCGAAACTGCCAGTGTGACATTAAACAGAGCTTGAACTTTAATTGTCTATAGACAATACATAAAGACTTTCAGTCAAACACATCACACCTATTTTGAGAATAAAGGCTTCCATAAAATGATTAGTGTTTCAAAGACACCTCATATCTAGCTCCTTGCCCTTTTCTGACAATGGGCCCATGCATCTGCAATCACAGCAAGGTCTCTATGCATGTAGAAATCATGTTTTTTCTCACTCTCAAGTGGCCACACAATCAGTGTATTATTAGAACCTCCAGAACTGATGAATCGCATCCACTGCCAGATTCCTTCGTGCTCCAGAACTGGTGCAATAACAAACGAATGCAAAAAAATAAGGCACAATTGCTGAGAAGAGCAATTGTGACCTGATTGACCCACTTTTTGAGGCACAAGTGTCTTACTCACACAGTAGATCAGATCATTAGTAGATCAGAAAACAGGGGTTTTGAGTTGGCTTTTTGATGTGGTTTGGTATAAACCTTTGGCAGACGCACACTATCGTTTCAGGGGAATTCTCGCTTCAGTATCTCATTTTTGGAATCGTTTCGCTGCAGCTACACTTAATCTGCAATCCTGCTGCTGTAAGCTTTACATTTGCTGTAGTTAATGCATGCAAAACCAGCACACAAGTAAAATCAATGTACTGTATGCAAACAAAGCCAAAGCAGTTATGTAGCAGCAACAGAGCTTCTCACGTGAAATTAACTAAATAATTAAATGTGAACAAATTCTTGACATTTCCCCATAACTACTGTGATGACAAGTGTGTGTCTCACTGAACCTGGAATTGGTGTGCTGAGGATTGTGCAGCTAAAGTTTGCAACTCTTCCGCCGGACGAGATTAATTCTACCAAGCCTCAAGCCTTTGGTGGAGGAGAAGCTCTGTGGTTGAACTGCCTGTAAGCTGAAATAGAGCGCAATTTAGAAACTATCTCCCCATTTCAAAACACAACAACTGAATGGATGCTTGTCCTAATGTCCTCCTGCTGTCTCTCTGTGTGAAACTGGTATGGACTGAAATAACTGCGAAACATAGCCCAGGGCTGCCACATGCATGCACGTACAGCCACACAAACACACGTGGGACAATAAATGTGTTGCTTTCTTTCAGCAGCAGGCAAGGCACTAATCTGAGAGAGAGAGAGAGAGAGAGAGGTAGAGATACACAGTAAGTGACAGAGAGAGAGAGAGAGCGAAAGAGGGAGCTGATGTGACCTGAGACTGGTTCAGATAAGCACTTTTGTTCCTTTTCTATCTCTTTTTCTACAAAGCTAACACACACACACACACACACAGGATGTCTTTGTCAGTTTGTCTGCCACTGAGTTGTCACGGTGACAGAAGAGGTCATCTGGATGAGTGCCTCCTATTATGGGATATGTGCTTAGATCCCGGTTTGGAGGTCAAAAGGTTAAACATCCAATCAGCACACAGCGTAGCTAAACCCTTTGAAACCGAGAAATCATAAGTTACCACCAGAATCAATAGATGTCAATGAGGACACATTTCATGGGCAGCCACAAAGTTTAATCCAGGCAAAACCAGATGGAGGAAGAGCTTAAGTCTTCATTTATGTCCGGCTGATATGAGTTTTTAAAGGACAACATGTAAGCCTCCAATAACTGATACTGTATTCATCTATAAATGATGCCATTCTCATCACTTAATACAGGCCGTGTTTCAGCAGCTGATTTTGATGGCGTTATTTACACCTTAAGCCATGGGACACTGACCCCCAGGATTAATTGGATACATATCAATGAATGGATGGATTGATTGATCGATAGATAGATAGATGGGAATAAAGTAGAGGAATGTGCCCATGTGTTAAATCTACTTAAATTATCATAATCAACTCACCAAAGTACGTATTACTCTTATACAAACGGCATACTGACCAATTTCACCACGAGCATGTAATTAAATAAAGTTCATCATACACCTCAAATCAGATGTGGATGACTCTCATTGGCTGATGTCTGGTTTTTAATAACTGCCTCCTAATAGGAAAACCAATACTCTGATCTAACCCTGGTATACAGACTTTAGGTGATGACAACACACACATATCACACAATCATGATATTCATTTTTAATTTGTGGTGCTTGAACATAATATCTGTGTAATAATCTACTTTCCTGTTGTCTTTGATGGTGTCACACCCAACAGTTCTTTCAGAACTTTTATTCAATGATTTGTTTTTTACTGAGGTTCCTGTCTGTCCTATTGTCTCCGAGTCTTTCTACCTATTTGTCTTTTTCCAGTTTCCAGGCCTGCAGTTGAAGGATTAGAATGTGCTGTTCTGAAATCGGCTCGTCAGCCTGCCAGCCACTGATAAGCACACTCAGGATCGATTAGATCTGCCTTTAATCTATTCAACTTTTTCTAGGCGAATGGAAAAATGCTTAGTATGGGAGATGTGAGGTGCGCGATACGGTGACTTTGGGTACACGTGCCCAGAGGGCAAATGCATTGTAAGCCACATTTTCAGGCATGAGATCATATTAAATATGCATTTTTACAAGTCTTCTTTAACAAGCTGCTGTAGGCAGATACAAGCTAAACAATTCAGAATAATTTTCTATTAACCATGAAGGACAGAGTTCATTACCAAGAGAGACGGAGGCAAAAACAGGAAAATGTCTTCAGAAAGAAAGAAAGGAAAGGAAAGGAAAGAGAAAACAAACAAATAAAATACTATAATGAAAGCACAAAAGACAGAATGAATGAAAGAATTGGAGATAAAGCTCTCAGAAAAGACTGTGCTTTCAGCCATCACTCTCAGTTGCTCTCTATCTCTTTGAGAGACACGGAGCCAGTTTAACAGAATGCTAAACAGGCTAGTGGGGCCTGATGTGTCAGTGCCAATTGAAAGGCCTTTTGATTCCACACACACACACATAGGAAAGAAATGGCAGAACGCACCTTTAGCTCATTACTGGTGTTGGATACGTTGAGGGTTTTCTCCTCTGCACGGCAACACAGATCTGCCTGAGAGAAAGAGGAGAGGGAGAGAGGGAATTTAGATTAATCACATGTAAGAACCGCTGTTTGTTGAAGAGGAAAAGGGTTCAAAGACATTATATATTGTGTGATTATGATGTAATTTGATAGGTGTTAATTGAATGTACTGTATATCTCAGTGTGTTGTGAATGTAATTATGCAGGGGATAGAGTGAGAGGAGAGAATAGTTGTAAGAAAGAAAACAAAACAAACAAATAGGAAGCGAGGGTTTTGACTTTGAGAAAGAACATAACTCAAAATACTTAAAATAGTCTCGTATGCAAATTTAAACATTAGCAACTTCACAAACAAACCCCTTGTAACCTTTAAATACATGCAAAGCTGTCAGATACTCTTTCTAATCCTCCTCTCTTAGGCTCTGATGATGAATTTTAAGTTTAAAAAAATGTTTTCAAGCCATTAAATAACCACATCAACAAAGACAGCAGTGGGCTGACAGCGTTCCAGCAGAGATACTGTAGATATTTGGGATTTTCAAACAGTGTTCATATTGCCCTTGCTGTCTACCCAAATTTATTGCATTTCAGTCATTTCAAAACAACTCTACTGTTGTAATGCGTGACTGGAGTGAGTAAAATATAAATAAAATATACTTAATTCATGTGTTGACTTAGCCAGTACTGCTCTAAATCCACCAAGCCACTTCCTGGATGTACAGTGCACCAGCCAGCAGCTAGTTTTTTATGCTTGTAAAGACTTTTACCATACAGCCTGATGTATGAGCACGGACTGTGCAGTCTACACATCACGCGCACAAAAACAAAGTCAAAGTTCAGCTTTTACTGTTGTTTTCCCGATTTATTACAGTTTACATCACACCCTGACAACCAAAAATATGACCAAAAGATTGAAAAAAGTCTTTGAAAAGTGTCTTTAAAAACTGTATATTTGAACTAGAGGTGTCCAGTCCAATGGTCTTGAGGTCTGCAAGTGAATACTGCGGGTCTGGGGTTGGTTTGAGCTTAAAATATAAATGTTACTATGAATATTAAACGTTACTATGAGGTGTTACTTTCAGTATTAAAGAACAATGCTGGTGTCATGTCATCTTTATATGGAAAAATTCCCAGAAACACAGATTTTATCACAACAAGTATCATCTGCTTAGCCATAGCCTGATTTAACCCATGCGTCTGTGCAACAGAACTGCCAGAAACTATTAAAACCACAGACATAAACATAGAGTTGCACTGCGTGACATATTCCTTTTATTGAGATGAACAGTCAGTGTTGCCAGCAGAATAATGTTACCAGTTAACACAGCGTGGTGGACTGGAACTCATGGGCTACAAACAAACTTTCAAAAAAGGATGACAATTTGGACTCAGCCAGCCACTTTTCTGTTAGTGACTGTATAACCACAATATTGCAGTCTAAAGGTGTCTGTGATCTTTTTATCTCGTCCGTTATTTTCATATATCAGGACATCTAATGTTTTACTGCTTACACGGGGGGACAGTGGGACTTCAAATGTGAGCAGAGGTAAAGTGTACTCAAGGACGCTTCAGCATGGCAGGGTTGTTGCAGACCCTTTCTTTATAAGAGTGTGTCTTTATGGGAGTGTGTCTCTAACCGCGGCGCCAACCTGCCACTTCCAAACCTAAACAGGTGAATCTAAGCTTTAAATAACAGGTTACTTTTACATAATG
The DNA here is from genome assembly GCA_003416845.1 of Oplegnathus fasciatus. NCBI lineage: Eukaryota > Metazoa > Chordata > Actinopteri > Centrarchiformes > Oplegnathidae > Oplegnathus > Oplegnathus fasciatus. Next base: position 209,162 of record NTHP01000230.1, on the reverse strand, counting down.
GTCACCACTGTTATGAAGATGTTAAAAAAAACAATTGATGTTTGTGCCACAAAGAAAATGTCATAAAATGGGTATGTGCAACAGTATGTCACAGTATTTAAGACTTGTGTTAAGCGTCTGGCGCAGCACTGATTGAAAACGATGGAAGGGCGATTGAAGATTAGAATTGGTCACAAATGGTTTTGAGGAAATTTGCAAGCCACTGCCTTTATGTTTCCATTGCATTCCCAGATCACCTGAGGTGTTTTATGGGCAGAGAAATGAACAGGACATGCTCCCACCTCCATCAGTAACTACCAGTGAGAAACCCTTGAGCAAGCTGCTTAACCCTGGCCTGTCCCGGTGGAGCGGCTCAGGGCCCGTGGTGGTGCTGAGTGGTTGTACAGAGCAGCTCCCCTGCGTGAGTGTGAAGCAGGGCGTTGCTGAAAATGAAAATCTGTGATTTGTACAAACCCTAACTGGGTGAATAAGGGTAAAAAAAAAAACTGAAGAAAGCAGTCCGGCAACATGCGGTTTTCTAAAAGAATGTGTTCCCTTCCATCTAGTAATTATGTGGGTGTGATGATACGTGAGTGAAGAGATGAGGAAAAATACTGCGCGGGAGATATTTTATAACGTCGTAATGGCTAAATATCAAAAGGCCAAAAACTGCCTTTATCTTCTGTGCCACACTTCTTTTATCCACATCTTTATAAATGTGCAGCGAGAGAGATCACACAGCTCAGGGGACTGAGACTCTGCGATAATTAACCTACTCTCTGCAGGAACTAAAGATCAGCTTTAGCGGAAAAGACTTTTGCAAGAAATGTAATGTTTTTTCAGAGTAACAACCACAACTTAACATTTTGAGATGTTTAACACGACTGTACCTGAGTCACTTTTCAAAAATTTCAGTGCCTTGAAAAGTGCTGTTATTTTTTATTTTACCTAAGTGTACACATGGCACATTAATATCTTATATGTTGTGTTTAATTATTGTCAACCCTATTTTTTTTCCTGGAAAATTATGTTTGTAGACACATTTTATTCTGCTCTATGCAAACAGACTGTCAACAGACTGGAACAATGCTCAATAAGTGGCTCAAACACTTTAAAAAAAAATCCAGAACACTTTTTAATAATGTAATAATTACTGCTCCTGTGAATCAAGAAGGGTTTTGGGAACAGAGAGTGTTGTGTTTCCCTTTCCATTTTATTCCTGAAAAATCTAATTAATAAGAAGAATGGATTAACTTCTGGGCATTACAAGAAAGTGACAGCGGCAGTGCAATTCATTTTACAGCACCACCACATCATCGTGGTTTTCAGCATAACTCTAAAGGCCCGCAAACACCTTCATCATCACCTTAGCATTACAACAAATCATTATTATTCAGTGTTTGTAATATCCCTCCAGTGTAACACCAATCATCATCATGCTATCATTATTGTCATGGAGCATATCAGCCTGATTCGTATGCGGAGAACACTGGCTCCTTTCACCTTGTTAAAGAAGGAAAAATGGATTTTTGTCAGAGAATCTGTAGCAACACGTGCTGACACAGCACATGTCGTTAATAGCAACAGTGCGTTGCGCTGTCCGTAACTGCTCTATAGATGTTTTAAAAATGAGGCATGCCTTTTTGAAGCCGTGCGCTAATCATTATTGTCTGATATGAGCAATGTCCTTGTGGAATTATACCACTATTGTGCTATCGTTATTATCATTCTGCAGCTAAATCTGCCTGCTTTGTATGCGGAGACGATTGAGCTCATTCCAACCAGAAAATGACAGCTCGTTATGTGAGGGAAAATGGATTTCACCATGTTGTGGTATTGCGAGGGACCCTGAGACAATACTGTCAATACTATAACGCACCGTCTGAATTGGTTCTTGTGTGAAATGTGCAATGCATGAATAAAGGCCTATTGATTGGTGGTCCACTGCCAACAACTCTGTTGCGTACATGTTTCAATGCATGCACGCAGGCTTCCAGAAGGTGATAATATTTTCTATTGATTTATTTTGATGAATTGCATTCGTACCTTTAGAGTGATTTTTATAAACATGGTGAGAACATACGAATCAAATGTTTCAGCAATAAATAAATCAAGATAAAAATATTTGAACGATCTTATGATATGCTGTAGTGTGCTTCCCTTAATATGACTGCTCAGTGCGTCAGACTGTGTTATCATTTGGAGCTATACATTGAAAGCTCTGCATATCCCTGCTATATTCTACTCTCTTGTATTGCGCAGCTGTCATCCAGAGGCAAAAACACCAGCACTTGGTGCTCAGCTTTCATTTCATAATGCAAGAAATTGAATATTTCTGTTGTATTGTGATATGTTGTTGCATGAGTTCAACAAAGGAACAGAAGCAGGTATGATATGATATCGGCTGCAGCTGCCACGAACAAGGTCGTTTAAGGATACAGCCATCACCTCTTAGCTTAGCTACCCATCACTGCAGAAAATAATCAGAAATTTACAATTTTTGTTTTGATGTTGTAGGCATGCAGACCTGCTCAAACACACAGACACACGATATTTGCACACACGTCTCATGTACACATGCAAACAGACAGCTTGAAATCCAGCCATTAGTGTTGTGTCTGTCATTAGCTAAAAGGCCTGAAGCTGGAGTGAGACCAGAATAATTATTCTGATTACAGTCTTCTAGCTGAGCTCTATCCAAACACATTACACTCTCTCGGATTAAAATCTGGTTTTTCATCTAGTTTCTAAATCAAGATGCTAGGATTTGTCCCATGATAGCAGCCAATTGGAATCTCAACTTTACCACTAAAGCTGGAGAAAACCCAAGTTTTATGCAGTCCTATAAAGGCGAACAGCAAGTGCTAATAGTTTGTCTGGACTGGAGGTAAAGTTTGAAGCCATTTTTTACTCCTCACACAGATACTGCTCTGTGGCTTTATAGGGCAGTATAACAGATGACCTTTACATGGGGAAACTTGGCTACATCCGAGGGCCCTGAAGTCATTCCTGACCCAGAGTTTAAGAAGCACTTTGGCCTCTGCAGACCTTTTTGACAATAATGGATGGTTCTTGGGAGTCACTTGTCATTCAGGACTGTCCTCTCCAGCACTAACTGACCACAGCAGTTGAATATGCATCCAACATGACAGTTGAAAGTTACTATTTTGAAATGAAAAAAAGTCTTTCTGTCCTGTGTGGCTCCTTTTAGCAGATTGGCCGCAGCTTGTTGTAATACCATGTGCTACAAAAATCGAATTTATAAATTGTATGTTTGATTGCAAGCAGCTCAAAACACCCATGATATGTAATCACAATATCTCATGTCACTGAATGGGTGTTTATGTGAGAAAGTGATTATATGCATGAATGTGGGAGTGAATATGGCCTTGTAACTGTGAGCATGTGTTCATGAGTTTGATGCTCTCAGTACGACTGCGGTGAAATGATGCAAGCAGAATGTGATAGCGGCTTTGAGGATCAGCACAGTGGGCGCAGCTGGTAGCTGCACACACGTACACACACATATTGGCTGGCAGGGACTGGTGGATCCCAGCTGTGTCAGTATTATCCATCGGCCAGTATGCATTCACAGGTGCATGGGCACATAGACAAACACACACAGGCACATTTTATTGTATGAGTGTGTACAAGCTAGTGAAGTGTTACCATGTACTGGTCCATGCACATGTGCACCTGCGCACACACACATTGTTCAGTTGCTTATATTTCCGTGCATGATTGGCAAGCATCGTGGAAAAAAGTGGCAACTTCAGCACGGGCCAAGCGATGGGTCAGGAATTTATGAGACCTGTCTAAATTTGGCCGCCAGTCTGTAAAATAATCACCCACTGTCTTTAACTGTGATATAATTTAGCTACATTCTTTAAACTTATTTTTGGTGCACGGTTCCTTTCATATATTTTATCTTCAGGCGAGCATCCTCCTCTAACTATCCTCCTCCTCCTCCTCCTCCTCTTCCTCTCACCTCCTTTCTGACTCATTGCTGAGTCTAAAATAAAACGCTACACAGGAGATGCAGGTGCAAGTGGCGGACAGTCATTTTACAGGGGATTGGCTGGTAACTATAGGCCTATTTTTTATCTTTGAGCTCAGACGTCCTGCCCCCACAGTAGTGCTACTCCTACAACACTTGCTCTAGACAGTCGTGTATTTTTCCACTTCCTCATCTGAAAATATAAGCCTGCTTCTCTGTCAGGTGCTCTGAAATAGCTCCATGTGGTTAGATAAGCCTGAAAGATAGAAGTCAGTATGATTTTTTTTTTTTCCACCTCCAGTGGCTAGCAATAACTTTCTGTCTACCCTTGAAAACTGTGGTTTTCAGTTTCTGTATTTTATCTTATATTGAAGTAGACAAATAACAGTGTGAAATACACCTAAAATATGTTACTTTAATCCTGACAATAGCTTGTGATTGAACTTTAAAGTTCATCTTTGAGAAAAGAACACATATGCTCCTAAGTTGTCAGTCCGCTGAGGCAGTGTGCAATGAAAAAATAAAAGAAATCGAAGCCAAGCAGGTGCTAATAGTGCTGATACTCCACTTGTTTGACCTAATCAAATTAAGATTAAGGCTGCGAATCACTTGTCCAAAACTCACAGATATTCAATTTACAATGATTATGACAAAGTGGAGCGAAATCAGCTATTGAATAATCAATCAGCATACAACTAATCAATCAATCAATCAATCAATCTACTATCTGGGCCTTAAATTATATTGTAATGGAATACAAACGCACGTGAGACCACATAAGATTAAATGGATATTTAAATTCAGTTTTAACTGTTGAACTAAGCTGCAGTTACTTGAACGTACAGCTCAGCACTATTGCTAAATCTGCAGAATGTGTGAACAGCAGGCGTGGGTGTAAGGTCACCGGCAGACATGTTGATGCTGTGTGCCTTTTAAAGCGCAGTTTGATCTGAGCAGCCGCGGTAAGATGGAGAACCCCCTGTAGTTGGAAGAGTTTGTTTTTTTTACTTACTCCACTAATTGATTTATTCAATGACAATAAACTGAACAAACCTTTAGGCCCAAGTGTAACATGCATGAACACTTTCATCCTAAGTGCCACACATTACCATAAGTACATGAAGTACATTGTTAGCATAGGTTGCCACTGAAGTCGGCAAACTGCTCATCTCTGGTTGTCAAAATGTGCTGCCCTACCAGCGTGGCTACACAAGCTCAGCTGATTTCCATTGTATCTTAGTGACACTGCAAGTTGATAACGTGTCGTGGAAAGACTACGAGGCCAGTATGATGCTAGTGTGATCTGATTTTACTATCTAGACTTTGTAACTACATCTTAAGTCAATGGGACACAGGGAATTATTTAAAAGGTAACATACTATAGATGAGCAATTTGGCTGAAATCTGTGAGCCAGCAGTATTGTCTTTTGGTGATGCCACTGTAAATTGTAGCCTACTTCGGTTCTGTCCCTGGAGAAGGCAACACTTACGAAACGCTACCCATGTTTTAAAATCAGTGGGGTAATTTAAAACTCTTAAGACTTCACCCTCAGCATTCCCACGGACACAGACTTCTTTATTGCTTTAAGATGAGAAGCTTTTATTAGCCCCTCGAGGTTCTTATCTGCACACACTAGTCATTTGCATCTTGTACATTCATTGTTTCTTCACATTCGATTGTATCTGTGATTTCTCCTTTCCCTGTGTATCACTGCGCAAATCGAGTAAGGAAACTAAAAACTAAACTTCCTCATTTTAGGATTCAAAGAAAACCAATTTTTGAGCACGCAGTGCAAAGATTGCCAAAGAGCACATGTGGTAACCTAATTTGGAGAGGGGGATATAAATATGAAGGGGAGTACACCAGACTGGTCTTTCTTTTGCACTGCTGTTGCGACAACCAGCCTGTATTGCTGCCTGCTGTATGCAAACTTCAGAGCAACGTCACTGCGTCCTGATCCTGTGTCACTATTTGCATCCAGAGTAATGTGTAACCTAGTGTATAACAACAAGAGGAGACAGAGGCAGCCAGCAATGGAAATTGTCTGTAATGTAAGGAAAAGGCTGATAGAGAGACATAGAGAGCGGGCAGAGCAAAAAGAGAAAATGAAACTGCGACATCTAAAGCTGGGAGGCAGCCGCTTTGCTGCACAACCTTCTAGACACAAATACACACTCATACTGCATGCTGGCTCAGACCGACTCCCACAAATAGATACGCACACACATATAGACGAGCATACAAACACATACATACTGAATGCCAATACACATTTTCGTACTAAGCGTAACTGCAGGCAAACAAGTATCTGTCTCCATGTAAAAACACATCAGACTCACTTTTCAAACATGCATACTGTAAATATGCCAATGCATCAGCACGCGCATGACAAACGTGCACACGGACTAATCAAACATGCACACATGTACAAAAGCCACACACTAACTTTACCATACATGCTGACGCAGAGACGCCAGCGCACATGCAGCGAGCGCTTACACAAACAGATAATGACGGTGTGTGTTACAGACGACGTGACTGAGGGAAGAGATATATTCTAGTTGACATGTTGACTTAGAGAGACGGAGAGAAACGAGCAGCAGTCACTTAACTGACAGGGAGGGGAGGTGGGATAAAGTGCGAGGAAAGAGATGATGGATAAAGAGAAGGAGAGAGAGAGAGAGGGGAGGAGAGAAAATAAATATGCCTTTTACATATTCAGTTCTGCATGGCTGGCTCGTTTATGTATATACGTGCACACTCAGTTATGACTTGCCTCACTTGTCGATGATTTTCATTTAGATAGTTTGTTATTGTATGACACGCTCTCTTACTCATATAGCAGTTCAGCCAGCACTTCACACATACACACACAAACACATACACCCAAATGAATATATAATGATCCCTCACAACTGTTTCTTGACACAAGCTTGGAAGTGTGATTTTACTCTTTAGTCTGTTTAGAGCATAAAAAGCAACCAACCAACCTCACGGCTGAGATGAAAATAAAATCCCACGATCAGATCAGAACGTAGCCGCGACTGATACCACATCACGTATAGATGAAGAGATAGTTTCCTAAACATCGATTACATATTTAGGAGAAAATGTCATCATGATCTCTGGAATATTAACCGAGAAATGTTCTTTTGATTTCCATTTTCATCTGCTCCTGGTTAGATAAGTATTTAGAGAGTCCTTCAACTGGAGGACATGCTGTACATTGAAAGCCTGGAGAGTGGCGAGCATCCTTTTGTGCTTCAGTGTCCTCCAGCAAGATACTGAGGCACTCAACCTTCTCTGGCACATAGTCCTGTTTATTTATGATGACATAATTATCATGTACGATTTTTTAAATAATCACTGCAACTCCGTTAGCCGATCAGGTGACCCTCAGTGGTGTCTTGACCCAAATATTGAGAAATACTCCCCCACCAGAATCTGTTTTCTTGCTCATCTAATGTTCTCACCTCTATGGCGAAGGGGCAAGAAAAAAAGAGAAGTTTCAGGGATCAATAACTTATTACATTACTGCTCCACCGCGTCTTTTATAGTATATAACCCAACAGTGAAAAAGGCTATTTTTGGTTTTAGGACAATCAAATTGCAGCCAGTAACAAACACTATACAGTGGAAGCTAAATTAAAGAGTGACTAGACTGTCTAGACTTCGACCATTCCCTAAAAACTTTCCCAACGAGATCCTGTAGTGTTGGAATGTAAAACTGATTTGGTTATGTAGATATCTGTTTTCTTTATGGTGATCACTGATTGATCTCGGACTCTCCCAGCTCTTTATTTACCACCCCATCACATGGGTTCATGTAAACACAGGCTATCATTGTCCTGCCCACTAATTAATGAGTCCAGTCAGAGTGCTGGATGCCTGCACGCTCAGTCTGCCTCCTCAGAGAAAACTGCTGGCAGTCCTATGAATCACCGCATTCAAATGGTCTCGTGGTAAAAGAGCAAAAATGATTGAAAACCAAAGGGAGAAATTCATGAGGCTGGATGAGCGATGATAAATGTATTAGCACCAGATGACATTTCCATCACCACCTCATCGATCACCTTGGGGACATTTTAAATGGTGGACCGTGGTGTGTGTGTGTGTGTCTATGTGTGTGTCATATGCAGAATCAGGCAGATGAAAACAGCTCCCCAACACACACAAAAAAGGAAAACAAAAACAGGAGAAGACAGGGACATTTGAGATACTGACATGTTACACACATGCACGCTCACACAAACAGGGTAAACTGCAGTTATAACTTTTTATTTTTAACTCCCCCTTCCCTTCTTCTTTAATGAAATCTTCAGATATTGTGTTTGTGTATTATCGCTTCTTTATTTTCTTTCAAAGAAGCTTTTTTTTTTCTGTTTTTGAACTAATTGATACAGTGCAGCTCCCTTGCATACTTTGTTGTAGTGCACTCACCACTGATCTGTTGTCACTGAGATTTATATATGATACAGATTTACTAAATATACTTTCCCCTCCACGTTTTTCTTTTCAACAGCTATTTACACCTACTCTTAGGAGAAATTTACACGACATTAGTAGATCCAGCTTGCATGCAGATGTTTAAAGGAAAAGGTGACTCTCTCCCATGATGAGCCAGGTGAGCTGCAAGTGACTGTCAGACTGCACTTTGAGCCAAGTGCACCTGTTTGATAAATAACAGGAACCTCTCTAGCTGCAGGGTGAGTCTGAAACAAGGTGCAAATGGCTCAGTAAATCTGGCCCTGACTCTCTGGCCTCCACTCTCTTTCCTTTGGTCTGTCTCTTGGTATTCAGCGGCTGCTGTCTTGCAGCTCAGACTCTCTTATCTAAATCTCCATTCAGACGGAGAAAGAGACAGAGCTGGGGAGAGAGAGTCAGAGATAGATAATACAGGTCACTCTCCAATGACAACTCTAAAAGGCATCTGGGGAGAGGAGAGGAAGGGAGAGGAAGAGAGGAGAGCTGCTGCAAAACATTATATGGATTTCTGTTCTAAGCTGAGACCGTGAAAAACATGCAGCCTTAATAAGTAGCTTGATATGAAAGTTACTGTACATCTGGCGATTTTCTGGGCTCACAGCGTCTTAGCCGTTTATTTTAAGATCCGCTGAAAGCCTGTGGCAATGATAAATCAGCAAAAAATATCCACCATATGCCTGAGTAATGGGAAGCTAAGCTGAGCAACAGTGAGCGGTATTAACTCTTATCAATGCAAGAAGGAATTTGTACCCTTTGTACCCTTTGTCATTTTGATGCCACAAAAATAGTCCTTCCTCATTTTTAATGTGTTGGCAGAGTTGTTTTTGTAGTGTTTTTTTTACCTTGAGGCCAGGATAAAAGAGCAACATTATACAAGGCTATTATGATGTTTAATTTCACCTCCAAAGATGACCGCAAGTATATTTTCATGACGTTTTTGAGAGATTTTAGCACGCAGTATTCATACTTTGATCCGCACTGAGAAAAATGCTTCCTGTCAGCCATCCCTCAAAACGTCAGCTGACCATCAAGCGGTCTCAAATGGATGATACTGTTCGATTTTCGTTCTGTAAACGTCCATAAATAGTAATAATATGTAGCATGAAAGGAGACCTAGAGGTCATAGAGGCGGGTGTGGGACTGGATGCATGCCAGTTTCAATCCCGTTCCTGCTGGCCATAACCATACTTATAGTGATCATACGATTGTGAGAAATGTGAAACATAACTAGAAAGTCATGAGTTGCCCTCTAACAGATGGCGTATACCAAGTGTCATGGCCTTAAGGCGTTTACATTCTGTGTTTTGTATCAAACACACACAGCCTTCATACTGTCCTCTGCCGCGCTTCAGTATTTGTCAGTTATGCTGTACTTATGGCACAGTCTTCTAAACATATTACATATCAGCGTGTATTATGCTTTAAAAGACATGTACACACACACACACACACACACACACAAATGGAATATATGCAAAGCAGATTTTAATATTTTTGGTTTATAACATTCCCTGCCCCATCCCCCCTTTAATCTCCTCTCGTCTAATTCTCTAGTTTCTACTTGAAGACAAGCTGATATAGATTGGAACTGATATTCAAAACTACACACACACATACAGACACACACATACACACTGTATACACACACACACACGCGCGCTGCTATTTTTGAGTTATGTTCAGTCCTAATCTGGAGCTGGAGTAGAAATGAGAGGGGGCCATTAAATACAAGGATGTTTGTTTTATCATTGAGCCCCTCCCTGCAGTGGGAGCTGAGTTGGGTGGGGGGTGGGGGGAGGGGGGTTATAGGTGTTCATAGGTGTTCATTTATCTCTCTTGATTACGCTCAATCTCCTCTCTACCTCTCTTCATCCCCATCATCACTTCCCTGCTGCCTCCCTCTCTTTCTCCCTACCTGAGGCAGGCAGGAAACTCCAAACTAAATTGAATTTGGCATGTTCTCAAACTGCTGTCGAATATAGCGCTGCAAGCGATTGCCAGTATTTTCGTTGCGACTCCAGATCTTTTCATATAACGATGTCCGTGCCACATGAAGCAGCTTGGAAGTTGCAGTGGGAGCTAACATGACTCGCCAGTTCCTCAAAGACCGATATAAGCATATTAGAATCAGTGTAATTCAATGAAAGCAAGCCAAAAACACAAAGTTGGAAATAAAAAGCAACCAATTACAGTATATGTCATTTAGACCCTTTGTAGGCGAGGATGTACTGAGAGAGGCTAAAAGAGGCTGTGAGAAAAATGCAGCTAGCCAACCTGCCCACACTGCAGCCACTGAAGCCTGAAGAAAACTGTTTGTTTACTGTGTTGCAATACAGTAAACCTGGAAACAAATCTACTTCGTCGGACCATTTACTGTTACTTTTATTGTCTGTGTGAGTGTGTGTTGAATTGATCTACACCCCCAACACAACTATCCTCTTCCTGTCTCTTTTTTTTTTTACCCTACCATATATATTTTTAGCCATTTCTCCTTCCTCAGCCATCCTGTACTTTCTCTTTGTCTCTCTGCCCACCTCTACACTCTCTCATCCCCCCTCAGCACTACGCTATCAGAAGGTTGTAATGTAAAGTCAGCCTCGATCCATCTCTGTTGCCTCTCTGTCTTTCTGTATGTGCCATCAGATCTAGTTGGTATAGCTTAAGTCAGCCCTGCTGTCCAGGCTAAATGAATGTTGAAAGCCTATTGAGTTTCTTTGAACGAGCTGCAATACCTTTGCCTTATATAGGTAATACGATGTGCTGTGTGTGGGTGTGTGTATCTGCGCTTAGTGTGTTTGTAGCTTGTATGTGTGTGTATGTAATGTGATGCAGTCTTTTAATTTAGGAAAGGAGACACAGTCAGCAGGTAGAGGTTATGACCTCTGCTAGAGGACACACACACACACTCACACTGTAACCTAACATGAAATTGATTTCAAGGTAAAGTAGCAGAACACACTGTATGAGGCTGCTGCTGGTGGAGGTGTGTGACTGCTGTATTATGTGTTTGTGTATTGTAAGAAAGGAAAAGAAAAAGGTCATTCTCCATTATGGTATGGCAGGCAAAAACTACCTCAGAAAAAACATCAATAAAATTCATTGATATCCTCAGTGATGCGACATTTCTCACAGCAAATCACGTCTTATACTTTGGCTACTTGATGTCAAAATCTCCCAAAAGAGGTAAACTTGTCTTCCCTTCCTCAGTCAATTAATTTGTAACCTCATTTCCTAATGTTGACAATGAATTCCATCAGACTAGAAAACAAATACAGATATTTTTAGTGTAACAGGGGCAAAATCAACTGTTAAATTAGCTTTGGTTAAATTGCCACTTTTCTTTAAATCTAAACTTCGAGACCAACCACAGGGCTTATTCTTTAGATCAACGTGCTTTACTCGTTCTAAGAATCGCTGAGGAGTTGACTGACGTTTTTTTTTTGTTTTTTTTTGCATTAAAGTCGTTTTTGAGGCCACAGAGAGACGCGGTCCTCTTCTCGGCAGTAATGACTAGGAGAATCACTTGGAGAGAGCTGAGCAGTGGCAGCAGTAACTGGATCAATGAAGAGACTGCAGTTAGAAAATAGGGGTCGCCGTAATCAATTAGACTCTTAACTGCGGTTGGAATGGTAAAACAACAACTGCTGTAGAATCACAGAAACTGCCTCTTCTCCGGGCGCACTTTTCTACCTGTTTTCTTAACTGTTACGGTTGTTTTTCTGTCATATGCTCTGCCACTGACTGCTTTCTTTCCTTTTTCTTATTCCCCCACCTCTGTTATGCCTCCATAAATTGTGCTTTTTTGCCTTTAATTTGCTAATTTCAGTGTGCACTTTTGTTGCTCCCAATTACCCAACTGACATGATTTGTATTGTAAAACCTAGAAGCAGCAGGAGGATTCAAAGTTGAAAATGTTCACTGCCCTAGGTAGCACAGATTGAAGCTTTGCGTACACAGTTGAATCCATTTGCCTTCAATCTGTTCGTGTCCTTCCCTTTTATTCTGCCCTGCTTCTAAGTTTTCTCTGATTTACCATCACAAGGCTAAAAGCTGGGTCCAAACACCAAATATCTCCCTTCTTAATTGGCTGCCTGTTATGCTGTCTCTACATCTTCTCCAAACTTTTTTTTTTCTGTTTCCTTTCCTGCCTGGATGCTTAACTACCTGTCAACCATCCGTAATGTCAATGGAAACCTGAAGCCGTCCCCATGTGGTGACACAGCAGGCGTTGCAGGTGTGTTTTTAAATTGTTTGTGTCAGGTGAGCTGAAAATATGTGAGTTGAAAGTGAGTGTGATTTATTTTAGACACTGATTAAGTATTAATGCAAATAACGCACATGGGACATACACTTTTTACTGATAAGAGCAAAATATAGGAAGTAGTTTCCCATCTCAAATTCTTCTTCCTGACACGAATCACAATTTCCCCTCCTCTCCTCTCGTCTTTCCTCCCTTTTTATTTCTCATCATTGTATGTGCCCTGCACCAAACCAGCCTGGACCGAGTATTTAATGTACAGCAATTACATGCACACACACACACACACACACACACACACACACACACGAGCCTGCACTCAAACACGAGGGCAGCACTATAAATGGTTTATGTCACAATCTTTGTCAAGCACCCCCCCACCCATCACAGTATCACACAATCACACACACAAACACACACACACACACACACACACTCACACTCCCTCAAGCATCAGCCATGGAATTGAAAAGCCACTTCAGAAAAATAATGGAGCTGTGGCATCCCTGCAGCATGCATGTGTGTGTGTGTGTTTGTATGTGCGGGTGGGTGTTTGTGAGAGTGTTTTTCGTGTGGGTGTGTGTGTGTTTTGTGTGAGAAAGTGTGCATTGCTGTAGTCTTCAAGGCGGAATGTATAAATGGATCTCTGAATGGTTGTGGTCAAAGGGATTTGACCTATTTGCAAAGACAGCTACTTTTGTGAATGTACATGTGTATGTATGTGTGTGTGTTCGATCGAGAGAGAGAGAGAGAGAGAGAGGGTGTGAGCTGTGATTTGCATGTGCACACACTCCCAAATGAGGCTGTAATTGGTTTTAATGTCTTCCCATATGGATTTCACATATGGACTAATTAATTCACAGTTTTACATCCAAGTGAAAGTGTTATCCACAATGACTTATTATGAGAGCAACGGCAGAAAAAGCTTTCATTAATTGATTATTAACATTATAAACTACAAATAGTAAAAAGTAGCAGTCAGAGCTGTAGTGCCGTGTCAGTACGCCTGTGACTGCAGAAGGTCATGTAAGACTGAGGAAGACAAAAAGAATATAAAGAGCTTAGGAGTGACGTAAAGAGGATTTTCTTTTATCTATCATTATTCAGATGCATCATTTAGATAGAAAGATAAATAAATGGAGAGAGAGAGAGAGTGAGAGAGAGGTTGCTTTGCTTGCAGAGACTTGGCTGGTGATGAATAACCCCATCTGCCTGTCATTACAACTAGAGCTACTAGTGCTACACGCACACACAGCAGAATCTGTCACAGATCCTCTCTAAACAGCCTCAGGGGATCCAGGGAAAGATAAAGAGAGGCGAGAGAGAGAGAGACAGAGAGAGAGAGAGAGCAGAGATGCTGGGTGTGTCCTGGGCTGTAGATAAGCGTAGAGAGGCTGCGCGAAGGAAACGAAAAGCAGGACAGAACACACTAGGAGGGTAAACACCTGTTCCCCCACTCGCAGATTTTCAGGCAAACCACCTATTTTTAGTCAAGTCATTAAACCAAATCTCAAAGGCTCTGTTGTGCTTTTTGTTAGCCAGTTGTGACATTAGCTGGCTACAGTCTGAATAATTTGTAAAGCCAGCAAGCTTTAAGAGACACTGGCAATGCTATTACGGAGTTACTGGTGGCCTCTAGGATCCCTGATGGCTTGTGTAGAAATACGGCCTTTTGAAATGAAGCCCCTCCTGCAATCGATTGAGGTAAAGTGTTGGAGGTTGATTAGAGACATGACCAGAGGTCAAACCAATCTAACCGAGGATCAGAGCGTGTTCTCAGTACTACTTGTTCAGGCGCACAGTGAAATTAAGGCTTTGTTTATTGCTCATTCTTGCTAATTTAGATCAGTCAGGGCGGGAAAGAGAGGCTTTACAAACAAGTTCTGTTTCACAGGTATTGTGAGCTACACAACACAGTAATGGTCAAGAATCTCATACTTAAAGGTCTTCATCTATGTTTTCCACTTTTATGTGACGATCTGATCTGTAACAACTTTGTCTGGCAGTGTGGCTCCACATTCCACACGATAAAAAGTTGACACGGGATTATAAAGCTCATTATCAGCTCAAAGCTCAATATCAGAGTATAATAGTAAAGATAAGGCAACAAAACACTTTGGTTAAGGTAAGATAACAGTTCCTGTAGGCGAGTATTTTTGTTTAAAGTCAGCATAATGTTTGGTTATGGTTTAATAAGCCAAACGTTAAATGTTTTAGCTAGAACTGCCTGACAACAGATGGAATGAAATATCATCGCCCTGAAAGATAGACAAAGGCTATAAAAATGCTGGAAAACGAAAGAAATATAGTCCAAAGGGAGAAGATTTTTCCAGTACTCGCACAATGTATTCGAGCAAGAACAGGAAGATTTAATTCACTGGGACTTGTAGTATTTCTTGAAAAGACAAGTTTTCAGCGTGTAGTTCAAGGAGAAGGAAATCAGAATTTGAGCCCTCCATCTTTTACCGATCCCCCACAATTTCCTGGGAAACCTGCCGATTGTTTTTTGAATTATTTCAGTGTTTGCAGCAAAATGCAGCAATTTAAATCCCTCAAGCTGTTCTTGCTTTTGCACTGTAGTCTGAAAACCAGAGCTGAGGGCAGCTCTCTTCCAGTTTAATCCATCCAGCAAGTGGACAGCTTGTAGGCTCTATAATAGCCAACAACTGGAGGTCATGCCCAGTGTTCAGACTTTTGCGTTGGTTGTGTGTAGTGTGTGAGAGACAGATAGACAGGGGAACAGAGCGAGGCAGATAAACAGGTGAAATGAAAAGCAAACCCACCTAGGGCCACCTTATGAAACATAATTTACCCACTTTTGTTATATTAATCTTGGTGACCCACATTTATCTTACGTCAGGCTGATATAACCAACTAGAGAAAGAATCTATCAAGGTCGGAACAAATTGTCGCATCGCAGCAATTGTTGTGATAAATAAGTGGATCTCCTTGTTAACCCGTTGCTTTGTTTACAACTACTACACCAAGTGTGATGCAAGTATAGAAATATAGGGAGAAACATTAAAAGGAAAGGGTCACAAAGAGACATGGAGTGGCTTCTCCAAGGACACGGAAATGACAGACTTTTCGCTTTTCAATGTGACTCAAATCTCCCACTCTCTATCTGTGCCATCCATATACCCACAAACACACAGACACACACCTCGCTGCTTTCTCCAGTCCCTTTGTGGTGGATGTACAGACGCTCTTTGAAATGTTTTATATGTGTAGAACAAGGCTACTTTGTCTGCCTCTGTCGTACTTTTCTGACACACACAGACACTTCTACACACCCAAAGACAAAGATAAAGGGAGCGGCATCATTACCTGTGAGCACGAGCGGGTATGATGACATCCACATGCAATACCTAGCCATTCAAAATCCTATCTGTGCCTGTCTCTCTCCTGATCTCTATATCTACACATGATGCTAATTTCTATATTTATATGAAACTCTCTTGGAAAAGTACAGAGCTTTGATTCATACAGTATCCCCAGAAAGAAACAACGAAGCCAAGAAGTTTCAGTGTAAGTAATTTAATTATCTGCCACAGAAATTATTGTTTGACAAGAAATCTGGAGTCTGGGTGGAGCTACAAGATAAACTGTCTCAACACCTGTGTGAGTTAATATAGGCATCTGCTTTTTAGCACTTTACATCCATAGCTTTTAAAATCTATATGAGAAAAAGTCTTTATGGTTGAATTCAACATCGTGTTGTACCCTGCAGGATAGCAGAGGTTGTCCTTTTCTGTATTTGTTTGGTAAAACAGAGGCTGAGTGGAACAAACAGTCCACCTCCATTCAAATCAGCGTCTGAGTGTGTTGTGATACACCGGGAAGTGTCCTTTCCTGATGTGTCACAACACGCTGGGTTAACAGAATTACTGAATTAAAATAGGCAGGGAAGACCATTCGTATTTAGACACGCATTCCCGTGCCTTGTGATGCATCAGAAAGCAGCCTGTCCGGCTTCTTCTCTGACATTCGGACGTTAAAGCTGAGGGTGAAAAGGTTGAGCAGTGTGAGCTGCCACTCACTGTTCGACAGGAACAGGAGATAAAAAGACCATGAAAAAGACTAACCATTTACATCACACTCAACTAGTTTGTCAGCCGTTTACTGTGTGTGTGTGTGTGTGTGTGTGTGTGTGTGTGTGGTGTATTCTCTAACCTCCTACTGTGTCTCCCTGTGGGTCCGGCACACACACCATTAAAATACGTGTCCCTTTTACTGCAGTTGACTGTAGTGTTATGTAAATGAGTGACGTTACAGAGCCTCTCTCTCTCCTTCTCGGCCTCTCTCACACACAAAACACTTTACTGCTTCACTACATTGTCTCTGACGTCCAGCCTCCGCTAGCATGTAATGGTTAGAAGTTATTACCAAGCACTGTTAGCCCTGCCTCCTCCGGGACCACCCAGACTGTACTGTCACTACTGACTGAATGAACTGTTTTGTTAAATGTCCTCATAACCGTTACATGATGAGAACATAAGACATTTAAACCATCCACCTGTCCCCGCCATGCAAACACACAACGGCAGAACTTGTAGAGCATCTAAAGATTTTAACTTTAAAGTTTTTAAGTAATCCTAAATCAAATTTTCATCAAATCATACCAAAAGAAGAAATGGTTTTGAACTACGCGGACTTTATATGGGAAGTAAACATAGTGGGCAGTGAGAGTGCATCATTAAAAACACTGCACGGCAGATTTACACGTGGATGCTTACTTGATACAGTTCCAAATATAAACCTTGTCTTTTTTGTGTGTTTGAATGGATCAACCGCTGTGAACCATCTAATGGAGACGCACTGATGATGTTGATGCTCTCGTGAAGGTGACCAGTCCAGCCCCTGTGTTTCCTTAAGGCCTGCTGAAAAGGAAAACGTTCTGCTGAGGACAAAAATCTAATTCGAACCCATTACATGAAATCAGAGCTGGCCTCATGAGCAAACAGACAAGTCTTCATTAGCCTGTCAATGCATTTGGAAAGTTCTGGTGAAGACTTGCACTGTTTCTCTGTATCACTTTGATGTGCTCTGACTGTTTGTACACACGGTTCGTTTTGCACTCCAGTGCACATCAGTGTGACCTTTCCACTGATAATAAAATGAAAATGAGGACAGTGCTAAAGACGGGTGTTTTTTGGCATATATACAGACTTAGCATTTGATAAACAGGTTAGCACCTGAGATGGCAAGGTGAATACAAATGTTATACTGTATATTGAGCTACCAGACCGACATGACAGCAATACAAATGAAAAAAAGTGCCCTTTTCAGTCACTACGGAGGCCATCAAGGATTTAATGACTTTTGTGGGCAAACTACAGACAATTTCCAATTTCTACTCTAAAAGTCTGTCTGTGTATTTTGGAAAAAAAGATCGAAGTCAATCAGTTCCTCCGCAATGTTGAAATTCTTGTCTGAAGGTCTTAAAATATTAAGGACCTCAGATGTATTTTCTCCCTCAAAAAGTGTTTATTTTAAATTATAACAATAACTGTCACTTCTTTCTTATACACACTGCACAGTTTCCTGAGTCTAAAAGTGGTTTAGTAGAGAGGTAAGATAAAGAGAAAGGGGTGAGTGAGTGGAAGGAAAGAAAAGAAAAGGCAAGAGAATATGTGAAATTTGAGAAACGGTGGTGGGGAATAAGCCCAGACTTTGCTTAGCATGTCCAACCAATCAAGAACGCCAGAAATAGCTCGGTCCTTTTGCCAAAACCACACACAAGCTCATGCACGCTGAGGAACTGGGGGCCACAGCCATGGAAAACTCATCAAATTAGGAGTCTGAGGAGGCCAAAAAATACGTCTACCGAGAAAGAAAGAAGTCAAAATGGCATCCCCTCAAAGCAGGTAGTTTTAGTGTGTGTGTGATTGCTGTCAGACTAGGTTTGTTTCAACAGAGCTATTCACAGCTGGGGAACTGGCATCACACACACACACACACACTGACACACACAAAGATGTCCTTACTGCAGTGAACAAGCTAGGCCTGCACCACTAGAGTTTCCACTCCTTGTTCTCCTTTTGCCTCATTTCTTCTTTCTATTCTTCATCTTCCCTATCTCCCATTTTTGTACTTCTTCCTTTCCTTCCTCATTTTGTTTCCATTTTTGTTTCTCTCTCCTCCTCTTCCCCTTTCGTCTTTTATTTTTTTCATATTCGGTGAACAAAGAGGCCTGCAGTATTCTGACTACTATTATAGATAAAACATTGACTAAAGCTGTAATACTGCTATACGTTATTTTAAGTAGATATAATCTAAGTCTGGTCTGTCTTTGAGCTTCCCAGAGGTGGAAACAGCCTTTAAAGTCACAACTCCAGTCATTCATTCCAGTCTGAAAACGCATCTCATCAAGACCTAATAAAGCGTTTCAGGTCTTCCCTGTCTTTTCCCACCTGTACTTGCCCTAATATGCTCTTATCTCGCAGCTGAAAAGCTTTTCTACTTCAGTGCTTTGCTCTCATTTCTTTCCTGCGGCTCTGACTCTTGCACTTCTCACAACTGCAAGCTGCTGATGTTTGTAATCTAGGAATTTTACCATATTCTGCTATTGCTATAAGAGTGTCGGTTGCATGTATAAAAGGTAAGCACACACACTTTGGACAAGAGAGCGTTTTCACAGCATTCAGTGAGACGTATAGTCCATCTGGTGGATAGAAAAGCTGTGATAGCCGATCCGCCTCTCACTGGAGTGTTTACAGTTCAAGGCACCTGTGTTAATGGGAAGATAGGGAGGCAGGTATAGGGTCTTTGACTGCATTGACAGATTGTGATCAAAGATTGTGTGTGTGCGTTGAGGCCATGCCAGTGACCTGAATTATACAGCTCTGTTTGTCTGTCTGAGTCAGTTTCTGTCTGTCTGCTTATCTTCCTGCTGTCTGTCTCTGTGTCTGTCGTCTGTCCGTTTGTGTCTGTGCCTTCAGGCTCCCATCTTTTATTGTTCTGGACAGATAAAGAGATTGGGTCGCACAGAAAAGAGGCCTACAAAATCACTCACACACACACACACACATGGATGCATGAACGACCATGCACACACATACACACAATCAGATGGCTCTTTGGATGAAAGGGTCATTGTGGTAGCACAGCTACAAATCCTGGCAGCACTCAGCACTCGACAGCTAAAACACACACACACACACACACACACACATACAAAACACAAAATTCTTGTTGGACAAAACGCTCCTTGTCTTAAAACCTGAGAGCCTGACCCGTCTAAACTCACAAAAAAAAACACACACAAACACTGCCCTGCACACATGCACAGGGACTCATGAAGGTGGATTACCCTAATTTACAAATGTATGGCTTTGTGACTGACCCATTAGCAAAACTACTGGGAGCACAACCCGATGAATTATTCAGTGCCTCCTTAAGGGTTAAAACAGGCGGAAAATATGCTTGTTAAGATCTCAAAGACCAGACGGAATACACTTTTAAAGAGGAAAAAAGAGACAAAATACAACAGAAAAGACGAGAGAGAGAAAGAACGTCTGTTAGAAGTTTCAGAAGTTTTAGATATAAAAGGTTTCTTCTATCAATCGAAGTAAAAATATTAATTGTAAAATAGCAGCAGTACACATTTAACATTTCAAAAAGAGAAAGCAACATAAGAAGAATATCTTCTCCTCTAAACGTTAGAACAATATGTTACGGACGAAACACCATGAATTATTCAGAGCCTCCTTATGAGTGAAAACGGGCGGAAAATACACTTGTTAAGAGCTTTTGAAATAATAAGAAAATACAACACAATAGGGAACAAAATACATTTCTTTAGATTTAAAACAAAAGCGCTTCTTCTCAGAGGTTATGAAAAACAGAAAAAAATGGAAAAGAAAAACATTTAATAGAACACAATGAATAATCCAACGCCTCATTGAGAGTCAAAACATGTAGAAAATATGTTTCTATGTGGTTAAAAAAGGAAGAGGAAAATATTGTTTATGACTCTTTCTATGAATATCTGGGAGTCGTGATGAGTACTATTTACATGTCAGAGAAATAAAATACACTTCATGTGTGTCGCCTCCAAGCAGACACATGAATGAGCTGAAGAAATGACACATCCCTTCCATAAAGAGTGCAGATCAAAAATCCCCCTGATGATTACATGACTCAGTGGCCTTGGAGAGCGAGGTAAATCAATCAAAAACAAATCTCTGCTCCGACTCCTTCCCTCCTTGTCTTGCTCTCGGTCTCTCCCCACCCCTCCCCTCCATCTGTCCTTCTCCTCCCTCTTTCTGTTCCCTCTTTCTGTCCCCATCCAGCTTCTCCTTTTTTTTTGTCTCCATCCCTCTCTTCCTCAAACCTTCGATCTTTCGTTCTGTATCCATCCAGGCGTATATAAGTGAGTGTGGCAGGCCTGGTTTGTGTGTCTTTGTGCATCACTGCTTTAGACTAACAAACCCCCACCCAATATCCTCCTTTCACACACACACACACACACTCAAACATACAAATTCAAAAGGCTGAAGAACTTTTGAGAGTCATGACAGATGTTTCCGAGCTTCATATTCATACAACAACATCCTCTCCTCCTCATTTTCCGTCCCTGTCTCCTTTTTCTGCTATTTTGTCCTGCTTCCTCTTTTTTCTCACTCATCTGGCCTTTTATTCATTTTTTTTTCTACTTTTATAGAACCTCCTCTCCCTCATCTCACAATTTCCCTCTCCAATCCTTTTATTCATCTTTATTGCTTTTAAAACATCTCTTTTTTTATTCCCCTTCCATTTTGTGCTCTTTGTGTCACTTGCATCCTCCACTTTTCTCCCCCATCGTTAATTTGTTTGGATGTTCGTACACCATCTTCTCTTCCTTTCCCTCTCCCTCTTCTCCTCAGTTCCTTTCCTCTTTTTCCCTTCCTCCCCTTTACTGTCAACACAGTTCTATATTCTGTAGTTCTACAGTCCATTCACTTTCAGCTCAATCAGCTCGAAACATTAAAAGGAACAGTAGCTTTTTGCTACTGACGGCAGATTCATTCTCAATTATTTCCTTAATAATCCGGATATGACAGATGTGCCAAAGTTTTTTAATATCTTCATCCTTCCTTTTCCACTCTACTCCATGTCTCCCCCTTCATACTATTTTATAATCCTATCATTTATTCTCATTCTTTGGGTCTTTCTTGATTTAACTGACTTTGAGGCTGTATTGATGCAGCCTCCACATCTTTCCTACATCCTTTCTTTCTTTCTTTCTTTCTTGAATTTGATGGCACGTTTCTTTATTAACCATCTGCGTCCCTATTCCCCCCTTTTTTTCCCCCATTTCCTCTCCTTTTTTTTCCATCATTTCTTGCTTTCCTTCACTCAAAAGTCCCACCACATCCTCCGCCTTCTCCCTCCTTGTCATTCTCTCTCTGAGGCCTATTGATTCTCTCCTGGGGCCTTTTTCCCTCTCTCTCAGCTGTCAGAAGGAGATGGGATCTTCTGATGTCCCCGACCATGATAAACAAATTCGATGTCTCCCACAAAACTCTTTGGACTACAGAGCACACACTCACAAATACTTAAATGCAAAACAGATGGGGGACGGAGAGCGATGATCAGGAAAGAGAGATGGAGGGAGAGAGGGGGGTCTGATTTGCACACCTATTCATTTTTAACGTCTCTTGGGGTTGCAAGCTGAGGCGACGCTTTATTATGGCACTAGTCTTTATTTATATCTCTGGATCCCTTTCTTTCTCTATGTTTGCCCGCAAATGCCTCTTTACCTCTCTCACTCTTCTCTAGCCATCCTTTTTGCAGTTTCTCTTCCTGCATGCATCTTTTCCTTCCATATCTACATTTAAGTATTATTTTAACCATTTCCAGTACTTTATTTCAGTGTCTTCATGAGGAGCAATATCTTACATTGTCACTCATGTATGTTTTTTACTGTAATGCGTCAGTCCAAGCACTGGTTTGGTGTAGCTATTTTTATTTTCCTCCTTCCATCCATTCAAAAACCCATCTGATCCCTGCTTCCCTTCCTTTTTTAGTCCAACCATCCCTCCAATCTCCATTGTCCATTTTGCATCCTGCAGACGTCCTTTCTCCTTCATTTTGTCCCTCCATGCAGCCACGCTTGTCCCTCAATCCATCCATGCACCCAGTCCTCCCTAACTGCCAGCCTCCACCCGTTCGTCTGTCCCACCTACTCTCCCACCCTCCCTCCATTCATTCAAGTATTGATCTAGCTGTCCGTGATATGTCACGGTGATTGGCAGCTACTAATTGGCTTAATCCCACCCTCGGGGGCTTGTAGCTCTTTGGCTGATCTGGATACAGCTGTCCTATTGTCCAACAGCTGACACCATGACCCTCGGGAGCCGGTGAGGGAGAGAGACAGAAGAGATAGTGAGATGAGGAGAGAAAGATGCATACATTTACAAGACACAACTTTCATTTTCACTGAAATAACATTATTGTGGACACATTTATGTAGAAAAGTATCATTTCAACAAGTTCAGTTGAAGGAAAAGCGACTTCTTGGTCAGCTTATATGTTACCACATAAAAATCATTAACGTGTTATTAGCGCTCCATGCTAACACTTGAGTACACGATGCAGCATCAAGCACTGGAGCAAATGGTTTTCCAAAGATGCTTTCAACATTCTTGCATCTACACTAACTTTATAGCATGTACTCTATATTATTTCTGTCAAATAATATGCTGTTTACTTCAAAACCTGCATAAAATTAGTGTGTAGTATGGAATTGGGACAGTCTGTGTATTCCTTAAACATGGCAGCAAACTACTAAAATGATGGTGAGGGGAAGCGTGCACAGAGAGACAGAGTCAGACAGACAGCTCTGATGGAGACCTCTGCACACTGGCAGCATGTTCTCATCAAGTGGTTTGACAGATGAGTCTCGGGTTCAAGGGTCAACACTTCTTTCACTGCAATGTTTGTGCATCAACAACCATGTGTCCAGTCAAAGTGTCCTTGAGCGAGACAGTGAGTCGCTTAGGTTGAGATGGAAAAGAGAGAAAGAGGGAGGGAGACAGTCGCCCAAGAGACGAAAGAAGCAGCCCTAAGCAGACCCAGATTAGCTTTGCTCTATTGAGGAGGCAAGGGGCAGAACACAGGGTCTTAGTGGATGCCACTAAGCCTTTTAAGACCACCCTTCAGCCTGGGATGTGTACCCCCCCATCCCATTTATCCAGTAACTGACACACACCGTTTACATTTACACCAGCCCGTGGAGACCTCACTGGCCGAACATTCAGTCTCAAAGGCAGGTCATGATCTGTTCACCTAGACTTCATTTGTGGTTTAATAGCTTTGAATCAGTTTTTATTCATAATGATAAAGTGAAATGATGGGTTTGATTTCAAAGCAGTATGTGCATCATCAAATGCTTCATTTCCTTGTGAGTAAAGGCCTCAGGATAGCTAATAACTTCATTAATATTTAATAGTAAGTTCTTCTCTCACATCAGCTGTTAAATGTCGTACGTCTTCACATGGAATAGAATATAAAATTAGAAAAAGGAAAACAGGAAATAAGAAAACAGGAAAGAAATAGACAGAAGCCTTGTTTTTGCAGTTGTATTACAAGAAGCTAGAATATGTTTTGCAGTGTGCTTGGATTCTCGATTGATTTGACCTTTGATCCTGCCGCTGATAAACCAAACACAACACTTCAAGAAATAAATGCTTGAAGGGCTTCATTTCAACATGATATCGATCTGTATGTGACATTTGTACTTGCGGGGTTCGGCTTCACAATGTACACAACTTTAAGCAAATGTCTTGACAGCCTTTGACTCAAACAATGTATCAGGAAAAGTAGCCATTAATCTTTTTTTCAAATGGTTAATAACTTATTTTTGGAATAAACGCTACGAAGATGAATGAGTTTTAGTGAGTTGACGGGAACGAGGGATGGGGATGCAGTTAAGAGGGAGGAATTGATCAGCAATGTTGCGGACCATTACACCTACCATGCATGTGTAATGACCCTAATTACCCCTCTAAATCGCCCTCTCCCACCCCTCACCCGCAAACCACCGACAAACACTCAACTCAATGACAAACTGGAGGACACAAGGGTCATTGTGCCAAAACATCCTCCCCTGCAAAGCGATCCCCTCTGCTCTCTCCCTCCTTTCTCATTTCCCTCCCCGTTTTCAGTTCTCCCCTCATCCCGCTCCAAGCTACTGCATGGACATGCTGGATACTTGATAATAACCCCCCTCTTCCAGCCCCACTTGGTTGTTGAAGCCCTCCCTTCTTTCTCCAGGTTGACACAGAGAGTCCTTTGTTGTTTTGAGCTGCGATCACATACCTCAATAAGCCTGCACTGTTGGTTCTCAAACTTCCCCCTAACCAAAGACCCCCATGTGAATCGCATATCCCAACAAAGCTGCAAAAGTAGTTCCTTTTGCCAAAGGTCCCCCACACTGATGCGTGTTTGTCCATGGACAACCATCTGGAAAAAGTATTAGCCTCCCTTTTTTGGATTTGATTGACCAAATGTTTGCGTTAGTGCCAAGACTATGCAGTAAAACATGTATTTTTAGGATAAAAATAACCATTTTCTAATTTATTCTTCATGTTATTAGCTCCATTGTCCCCTTGAGGACCCCAAAACCTCTTTGCGAAAACTTGCAGTTCAGACTCTTTCAAGAAGTGAAGTGTCCTTAAGCAACTGAACCTGTTTCTCACCACACAGTGTATCACAGTGTAAGTTGCTTGGAATGAACCCACCAGACAAATACTGTATCTGAAGGATAAATAGAAAATGGAAATCCTCATAAATGAGAAGAGTTTTTCTCGCCTCCAAATGTCACAGCAAGATATTTTCTTTGATATATTTCTTTTCATCTCGAGAGTGAAACCTGGTGACACACAGCTCTTATTGCTCTAAACTGCTCTTAAAGATTGGTGCATTGCCTTGTTGAATAAAATATTAGCATGCTGTGTGAATAAAACATCAAGACTATTTTCTCATATAAAAAGGTCAAAACAGCTGTCTCGACAAGCTGTGATGTATTTACCCCTGTACGCCTGCCCCCGTGCACACACACACACACACACACACACACACACACCTTTGTACTATTATTACAGTATATTTGTCAGGACTGTCCACAGACTAGAGCCACTTCACAAACATCTAAGCCACACTGTATCCTTTCACTGCTAAACCTAAACTCAACCCAATGCTTCATCTAACTAATCTAAAAATCTTGTCTGCTCTTTGGAAGAGTTCTCTGGTTCTCATAAAGATAAGAGCACAAGGCGAGGTGCAAGCATAAAACTTCCACACACACACACACACACACACACACACACACACACACACACACACACACAGCCCGGGGTGACCTTGCACATCTCACCTTTAGGTGAGATGGACACATGCAGACAGATTCCCTGAAACGACTTTTATTTGTTGTTCTGGTGATGCTCATGCTCAGGTGCAAGGGTATGTGCGCGTAACTACACAGACTACACATTGACCTTGCATGGTCAGCTTTAGCACTAGTATGTGAAAACACCCACATGCACGGACACATTGGAGTGACATGTGCGCACACACACACACACTGTGACCTCGTTTGTTCAACCTTGCCAGTGGAATATAACCAGTGTTGATGGCACTTGCTTTCATAACATCACAATGAAAATAAACATGGCTGCGACGAATTTGATGTCACTCCACATAAACAATGAAAACACATACAATGTATGAAAATGGCTCAAAGCAACTGGATTTTAAAAATAACTCCAACTGGATTATCTGTATATATTTCAAATGAATTGCAACGACAGCCAGTTCATTAAAACATATCCATATACAGCATGCTAAACATCCAATATCTAATGAAATGTAATGGGCGTGGCTTTGGTAGTTCAGTGAGGTGCTATTTTCCAGAGTCATTCATATTAACACCTGCTGAAATACAAAGTGATTGACACCACATCTTACCCACTAAGAGAAACTTACTTAACACTCACTTACATACTCCATTAAGGTTCAGCTGTGTTTTCGAAATCCTTCCTTTTGAGTTCCAGGTGTTAATCATATTTCATACATGGATTAATGGCAGTGTGGAGAAAAGCGTCAGTGACTGGATCTGCCTTGTGTCAGTCCTTCCAGTTCTCACTGTATACAGCGAGGGCCTTCTATAGCGAAACAACGATTAGCCAGTCCTAGAGGAGGCTATATCTGTCGTTCACTGCCTCTCCTTTCACAGAAAAGGTCAGCGCAGTCACAGTTGCAACTGTATCTGAGATGAAGACAGACAGAGAATGAGAAATGGAGACTATTTAGAAGAAGAGACACCGATAAAAGATAAGAGAAGAGAGAACCAAGCAGATGTACCAACAACTTATAGGACAGATGACAAAATAAGAAAGAGGTTGCTTCAAGTGCTGCTCCATAAGTCTCTGAGTCACGGTCAGGGATTAAGGCATAGAGCGGGCAAAGAAATATACTGGAGTCAAGCCGTTCGCATGGAAAAAAGTGAAATTAATACTGTCCAACGAAGAAGCAGCAGTCATATTCAATCATATTACACCATTATAAGTGTCACGGTCAGTGAAGTGCGGCTAGAGAGAGACAGAAGGAGAGGAAGGAAAAAAGAATCAGAGGGACAAAAAAGGGAGGAAAGATGCAAAAGAGGGAGTGAGGGAGGTAGTGAGAGTGATAACAGGGAGAGAGAAAGGACAGCGAAAACATTAAGAGACGCATATGCACAGAAAGACACAGAGGGAAGCATATGGAAAGAGGTTACTATGGTAAAGAGGTCAACCTTGCAGTAATGCTCTGTCTTGTAGAAAAGAAAACAGGCTTTTTGTGTGTGAATTATGTGTGTGTCAGAGTGCGCCGCTATCTCTATTTCTCCCTGTGTATGTGCATGCGGTTGAGGCATCATCTGCCACTACACCATGGCATCAGAGTCTGTAACGTGTGCACTTTTGTGACGGAAACACTATTATCTTTCAGAGCACACCTTCATATCCGCAGAGCTGAATCAGTAAGGACTTGCACAAGCAGTTCAGAGTTTTTGTGTGAGTGGCTCATTAGTAAACGTGCTTATTATGTGAGGAAAAAATAGATGCAATAGACGACATCATCCATGCATTCCTGTCTGATGCTTAATTTAGCAAACATTGTATTAAGTGAAAATATGGAAAGCAGCTATGTCATGTTGTATATTTATCAATAAAACTCAGTTAAATAAATTATTTAATTATTTCTGTGTCATAGTCAGGTTTATTTTTGGATTTTTTTTTTCAGGTGAGTAACTGTGTTCTGTTCGTCTGCAGCACAGTCGGGATAAATACAGAGGCGATGGGGGAGAAAGCGAAGAGGGGTGAGGCATACTGAAGAGGACAGGCGGAGAAAATGGGAGGAAAGAGGAGGGGGAGGAGGGATAAGGAGAGAAGATAGGGGAGGGAGAGAAGGGAGGAAGAGAGAGGACGAGAGAGCAAGAGACAGGAGAGGATGAGAACTACTAGATAAGTCCCAGTGTGATCAAAGCATTACTTTGACATCAAGAGCAGGCCTTGCCAGCATGCTGACTGGTTAATGTTAGAAATGCACATACGCACTTTGAAACATTAAAATGTGTGTGACTAAGAAGCCTCTTCTCATATTTATCCAAGTGATACAGATACGCACAGTAAGATAGACTGCATTTCTAAAACTATACACATTTTTGACTCCTTATGCTTTGGATCTGATCGTCTCAAAGCTGTCCAAACATGGACAAACACGGGAATTCAGATTGTCTGTGTCTAATGACTTTGAATTTGCTTTAAACACAGGTAAATCATGGGTAAAATCCCATCACCTAACACCCACTCCTCCCATACCATAATGCAAGCAAAAAAATGAGCTTCTACTTCTCTCAGTCAGACTGTCATAACCAGCCCCACACGACAGCAGACAGGACAAAAAAACCATTCTCTTGCTTGAAAAATTGGTTGCCATGACTCTATTTTTGTGACATTTCTCAAAATAATACAACCGACAAAATGATTTTACCAGTAAATCAGTCCAGATGTTACAGCCATAACTCTTCTGCCTGCTTGGAAGGGACTACAGAGAATGCTGAGGGCTTTTTCTTTAGGAACTAGGCAGCACAATGGGAAGCTAAAGATGCTGAAGATAATGTCATAAATAATGTAGTTAGAAAAAAAAGCGGAGACATTAAACATGGACATTAGGCCACTTATTTCCAGTGAGAACATTTTTATTAATAGGCGCCAGAGCCGCCTATCACCATGTCGGACACCACACGTCATAACAATTTGTCGTGCGTTCTGCCTTTAAGCTATATGTTAGGGATGTTCATTATGCAGCTATTTCTGTCCTGTGTGTGCACTGTGTCATTCAGTTTAATTTCTCACTCTCTTGTTAGTCCAAACTATGGCAAAGCAAAGGAAAAATGTGCGAGGAGGGACATATGACAAATGTTCTTGGCCAGATGGGGTCACAGTTACATGGTTTTTAGACCGGTGAGCCACCAGGACGACTTTTTTTTTTTAGTTAAACTATATATCAGTCTGTTTATCTGCTTGTCTCTTCATCCACCCCTACGATGCAGAGTCCTCTATCTAACCCTGCTCATAATCAGATAAGCTGTATGCAGCATTTGCTGTTTTGGCTGACCACTAAGGCTACGTGTGTGTGTGTGTGTGTGTGTGTGTGTGTGTGTGTGTGTGTGTGTGTGTTTTTCTTTCTTTCTGCCTCATGACAGGTTGTTCAGCTTCTGGTTTCAGCATCACTGTGTGTGCCTGTGTCAGCACTGCAAAATAAATTCTGTTTTCGGGTGATACACACCTGTTTGGAGTCGATCTGTCAACCGCTAATATGGGCAGAACACACACACACTCACGCGGTATGAATGCATGCATGTACGCACACTCTCTCACTTTCTCACACACATACACACACTGTACCTCGAGGCAATAGCTGTCTGTCCATAGAGTTCACCTTTACAAATGTGTTCCATCAGCAAAATTAACTCCCTACAATTAACATAACCATGTTAATTATGGTAATCAACAACACACCGTCTGCATATACACACTCAAACCTGTATGTGTGTGTCTATGTGTGTGAGAGAGAGTGTGTGATTCACACACTGGCAAGCTTAGCGGAGAGAAATGATAGAGGGAGAGATAGAAGGACGAAGGTGACAGAGGGAGAAAGAGAAATAGAAAATGAATCAAAAAGTTCAATAATAACTCGTCATTTGTCAAACGAAAGTACCAAAGAGAATTCATTTTATAAACTAAACGATTTCAATGATACTTGAAAAAATATCCAAGAGATTAATCAATAATGAAAATAATGCAGAAAATGGAGAAGAGGATGAGAGGAGAAAGACAGTAGAGAGAGAGAGAGAGGTGAGAGAGAGA
The DNA here is from genome assembly GCA_003416845.1 of Oplegnathus fasciatus. Classification (NCBI taxonomy): domain Eukaryota; kingdom Metazoa; phylum Chordata; class Actinopteri; order Centrarchiformes; family Oplegnathidae; genus Oplegnathus; species Oplegnathus fasciatus. The sequence continues at coordinate 179,049 of NTHP01000230.1, read as the reverse complement.
GAGGTGAGACAGCTATGAATGACCAGTTCAGTGGTGGCTCCAAAGAGAGAATGTACACACACACACACACACACACACACACACACACACACACACACACACACACTGTTAATTATTATCCTGAATAATGAGAAGCAAACGACTCATTAAATCTCTCCTTGACCCGCACGCAGAAACTACCCTCTCTTTCCTTCTTCCTTTCTTTCTCACTGACTCGACTGTACTTCAT
>NTHP01000230.1:152846-168076 GCA_003416845.1 Oplegnathus fasciatus | reverse complement strand
TAAAAAGAACTATACCGAAACAACCGTAAAGTTTCCAAAATATTGTATTAGATGTTGAATTAAAGTAATAATATGCCAGATGATTGCTATACTTTGGGCACCTGCAGTACATCACACCAGTGCCAAGAACTCCCTTTCATGTTGTTACTAACTTCCAATTGAGCAGCTCCACTGGAGCAGTTTGGGGTCGAACTCATTGGTGAAGGAAAGAAAGTGTAAAGCAACTGAGACTGAGGGGATATCAGTTTGTCTGGACCACACCAGACAGTTTGGTGTCCCAGCAGGGTCATTATGAAGCTGCGTTGCCCCCCTACTGTAAGAGGTTGGTACAACCCAGTTTAATTGCTGTTCAAAGCTCCTGTACTCGTCTGGGACATCTTCATTGTTATAAATAAACAGGCAGTTTGTTCGACACAGTAAGCTCTTTCTTATTTAGCTTATTTGTCTATTTCTTTGGCATAGGTTTATGGTACGATCAGTCATTTCATTCATAGATTCATTCCGTGTCATTTTAAAAAGCACCTCTGGCCATTTTCATCATGGACCTTGTTTTCTGATCCCTGTCTTTCAGACGTATTGATTTTGATCAAAACCTTCAGCATCAATCTTTCAAGATCACATCTTCACCCTATAATGACACATGTTTATAAAAAACATTTGAAGTCGCGCCTTTCTCATGCAGTTTTAATGCTGCCTTCACTGTGGCTTTGACATGTAGCTGTTTGCTCTTCGCTAACTGGCGAGCTGTCAACATGCACTCCAGGGTAAAGTAATGCAAAATACATAGTGAGGGCTGTCCGGTCATGGGTAAACTGAAAATTACATACAGACATGAATTGTTAGAGTGTGTTGAAAAAGACATGCTTTGGGGCTGATTTTCTTGAGTGTCCATTTGCTTTACAGAACTCCATAAGGCAGACACGGATCATGGAAAGCACTGTGTAAAATCACTCTATGGTTAGTAATGATAAGATTTTAGTCAGCGGATTTTTTAATCCTTTGATAAGAGAGAACAAGAAGAGAAAACCGAGGAATGATTTAAAGGAGGAAATAGTATTTCTCCTTCTAAATTCAAACCGCGACATATGGACCACAAGCTCGCTCCTTAAACCTTTAAGCGATATCCATCCCTCAGCAGGCGTGGCATTTACATTAATGTATGTCATGCAGAGCATTTGAAACTGAAACATTGCACATTTGTGAGAAGTGCAGTAATACTGTGTGTGGTGGCCACAATGAGCGCCTGCAGTCTCGTGTCGTAAACATTCAGCTGAGGCAGCAGTTCGGAGGGGTCTGGAGTCGAAAGACGATTCTGTTGTTGAACACGCTGACCCACAAACCCCAAACCGAAAGGGAATATTCACCGTGAGCTGGGCCACCCACAGGATGCACACACACAACCATATACATATAAGGACACTGGGACATATCGAAAACAACAGAAACACGAGAAGAAAATCAATATAAACTTAAAGAAAGACTGCAAGAGCGTGCAAAATAAAAGACGAAAGAGGAAACGACAGAATGAGAGGGACCTTTTCCCCTCTTCGCCTTGATGATGTCACCGCTCACTTATAAAGTATTAACACCTCTAACTGCAGGCACACAGGCGAGGCTGCATACTGCACTATTTTAGACAACTGTGTGTGTGTGTGTGTTTGTGTGTGTGTAAGCGACACATCAGTAGAGCAAGTGAATGCATGCCTGCTTGTGCCTGACTGTAGATATGTGTGTGTTATTTTGTTGTGTTTTTGCAAAATCATGTTTTAGAAAGGGTGTGCTTGTGTGTAAACATAATTATAGTTGGTGCATGTGTGTGTGTGTGTGTGTGTGTGTGTGTGTGCGCGTAAGGCTGATTCAGTCATGACTAAGGATATTTAAGCCTCAGTTTGGCTGTTACCATCTTACGGGTGATTGGACATGAGAGAATGAAACGCACACAGCTTACTAACAGAAATATGCTAGACTGACAGTACAACAAGACTGGAGTGTTGTTTAAATTCTGATGCTGTAAATGACCATTTAGATTTTTCAGGTAAACAGTCTCTATAGATGTACTGACACATACATGTGTTTAGTTTAGGAGCAGCTTCAGTGTTGGTGTCGATCTTTGTAACCTATCGAACGGGAAAATTGTTGGACACTGATTGGAATTCAATTGATGGATTGGCTACATGTTCAATATTGCCACCTATAGCTGTGGATTTATATTTCTACCTGTCAATTAAGTTGCAAGTCGAAAAGCCCATTTGCCTCCCGAACAGTGCCTTTACTCATCATCGAGTGGAGTTACTCAACCTGCAGAGTTGAAATGCGAAGACATGTAACAAACTTACTGTGTTCCCTGTCTTTTTTGGAAAAGATCACCATGCATTTTAATATCATGCTGAGTGAAAAAATTATATTTGTGCAACTTTAGATTCACTGAAAAATGTTCACTTCATCATACAATTGAGAAAACTGTTACACACAAAGTGCTTGATGGCATAACTATAGCACAAGAGCTTCTTATTGGTTACAAAAGGTATCTGAAGAGCTTTGAAAGCACAGAGGCTTTCCTTTGGAAAGTAGCTACTAGAAAATAGAATGATATTTTTTGATAAACTTTTATTCAACGTTGAATAAGAAATTTGGATTAAACCTTGTGGCCAGTGGCAGTTTTATAAAATGCTCCTCCACCTTGCTCACCACTCACTCGCCTACATGTGCTCTATATAAAGCCCACAGGATATAGGGTGAGAAAACTGTCTGGTCTCCAGATACCATAACAGGTCTCATTTTCACATTTTGTGTTGACTGTTCAGTGTTTTCTCATGTAAAAGATGGCCAACTTTTACTTCTACTGCCAGACACCATCCCAGTTTATGGAGTGACCTCAAATAATCTTCCATCCCATTCTTGAGTTTTTCTATAAGACATAAAATAAGCTATTGCTCTGTGAATAAGCTTCATGAATTTGTCCAAACTCCTCAAACAATCTGATCTCCTTTGATTCTACCCTGCAGACAGAAACAAACTGCCCACAACTTTCAAATTACATTTTCAGGATAATGTACTGGTTCAAGCTTTCCGGGCTTTGATGTGGAATCTAGCCAATTCTTTTTAAACAAAAAACACACACATATATCTCTCTCTTCATTCCCATGTTTTGGTTGTGTGTGGTGAGGCTGCCTGAGTGATTACACAGGGATTATGGACTGGGCTTTTAAGGGCATGGTTGTTTGTTTTAGCTTGAGCCTGAAGGATACCAGGGGCTTTACGGGGATAAAAAGAGTGGGGCACATGTTTGGTTTTATTCCTTTAACCTATGTCTGAAGTTTCCCTCCTTTCTATCTTCCCTTCCCTCCTTCCTTCTCTGTCATATTTCACATTTTACCACATTTACTGTGTCTGTGTATTAACCCTCTCTCCTCTGGTTTCTCTTTTTCGCTCTGCCTCCTTGTGTCCCCCACCCTGCTGTGTTCCCTTAATGGAGGGCTGCAGTGACCAATCGGTGGCCTGGGATTATCACACAGTCTGCAATAATTGAATTTGGGCTGTCGGCACGGTAACTGAGCTGGGGAAATTGAGGGAGCTGGGACCGTCTTAGAGGGACAGAATGAGAGAGGGATGGAGTTTCATTTGGCGATAGAGAAACACAGGGAGATAGAGAAATAGGGAATGCTACTAAAACTGAGACGTGAAGCCAGGATGCAGCGACAGACAGACGGAGAGGAGAAAAGAGATCCGTCCATCCATCCATCCATAATCTATACCTGTTTATTCCTACTCAGGTTCATAGCGAGGCTGGACCCTATTCTGAATAAAGAAATGGTCTCAGCAAATACAAGCAAGGTTGGAGGGATGGAAAGGAAGCTTTCTTCTTTACGGATTGTGGCAAATCAGAGTGACACAGAGAGAAGGAGAGATCGAGAGAATTAGTGAGGCAAAGGGGCAAAGATAGAGAATTTAAAGAGAGAGATCTAGACACGCAGAGACGTGGAGAGAGGGAACAGAGAGCAGCCTTGTGTATGAGTTAGCAGTGAGGAGCAGAGCTGCATAGCAATCACTTGTTTGCTATGCTTTAATCAGCCAGATAATGCTAAACATTAGCTCGCCTCCTACACTCTAGACTCATTTAATCAGGGCCCTAACTCTGTGCATTAGCCTCCTCTTTATGTATCAGTCTCTGCAGCAGTGCAAGGGCAGTGGAAAGTAGGCTTTCAATGGATGCATTTGAGAAAGAACGCAAGGGACGGAGCCAGAGAGAGACAGAGGAAGAAAAGCCACTTTTGACTTTTACCCTCCTTTATTAAAACATGTCTACCAATAGAAAAAGAGGGAGTTAGAAGTTAAGAGAAAGGACAGGCGACTTGTTTTGGTGCACTGGAGATGCAGTAAACACGGGGGGTCCGGGGAGGGGTTGGGGACTTTGAAGCCAAGTGAACAAAAAAAAAACGAAATAAAAAGAGGGAGGATGTCGCAGTAGTGGCCAGACCTAGTTCTAAAGAAATGCTGGTTGACATGAATTAAATATATTTTATTTATAATGCAAATTAAAACAGTTGAAAGGTGCAGCACAAAAGGACAGCATAAAGATACTGAAGAAAAAAAACGGTCAACAGAAATTATGGCAGACATGAACACATTAGAGGACATAGAACGCTAAAATTAGAACATCATGACAAAGGTTTTAAGATATCCATTAAACTTTAACATTTCATTAACACTCCATCATTCAGTCTGTTTTTCAGTTGATTTTATTTTGCCTTAACTAGTCACTAGTAGCTGATGATTTATGGCTGCTTTGACGAAATTTTAATATTGAGTCTGTGTTAGCCAGCGTCCAGTTATCATAAGTTAAGCAAGTTTATCACTTACAGTAAACAAACAAGGTCTTAATTGGTAAATGCAGAATGAGGAATGGCTGTCCGTCCGCCAAAATGCAACATCTTGAAACAACAAACATCCCACAATTAATGAAGCCATATTCAGTTTGGAAATTTGGTTTTCAGTCAGGACCCTCGTCGAGGTTTTAACCATTTGTTGCAACAATATGTATTTTAGTTTGGAGGTGTGGCTCTGCTTATGTGCTGACTGCCCTATTCACAAACCTTCCAGGACTGGAAGAGTCCTGGAACATTGGTGAACATGAACACATAGGCTTGGGAGGTGGAGGGAGTTAAATCATTGAATTAAAGCACTCAGCAGTGTAGCAACCCAGACGCAGAGTGTTGTATGCAGGCTGAATGTGTGCCAAATGTTTATAATTGTGACAAACAGGTCGTGGACACACATGACTGGAGGATGTATGGAGCACGTGGGTATGAAAGGACTTCGGTTCCTGCCTGAACTATGAGGCTCCATATTGTCAGAACCATTCTAACATCCTGTCACGTCTACTCAAAATTTTGTACAGAGCCAGAACCTGTGTCAGTATAAACTGAAGCCCAACTACACATTACAAAGGAGTAGAAAGTGTGCATTCAAAACCTAGTTCACATCAGGCTTGCTACTCTGCTTTTCAAGGTTCTGCACAAAAACCTATACAGTACTTTGGATCTACGCTATGTGTCTAACACTATGTGTACTTGTCTCTGGCTCTACCCCGTTGTTTTGCTCCACCCTTTACATTTCGATCTCTTTTCTATCTGTTTCTCTCTCCTCTTCTTATCTCTGATAGCACGTCATGGCTGGTTAGACAGTGATGAGAACTAGGCCAATGCTTTCTGATTCAAACAGCGGGAAGCAGCCCTATAATTTACATATGTACCGTAACACACACACACATACGCACAGATCAAAGTATTTTACATTGGTAACACTTTGAACATTTACCACATATAGCACTTTGGATGCCTATAATTGTTCAAAATGACACAATGTTGACACGGTGAATGTAGAAATAAGATTTCTTGCAAAAATATAAACCTGTTTAGCAAGATTTCCTGACCAGTGTCGGCTTTCTTACAACATAAAGCTTGACATCTAAGAGGGAGAGAAGAGGCGCACACATAATAAACACCCTCTCAACACACACAGAAACACACACACACAGCGAGCAAAGCACACCACATCATACAAAATGCCATTCTCACACACTCACCAGACATGGGAGATTAGGCTTCTGACAAAATATTGACTATTGGATTTCACAGTATAAGTATCATTCTGTGCATAGCAACTTTCTTTCTCTTTTCCTTAATCTCTCTTTCTCTCCTTGTCTTATTCCATCCTTCTCTCTGTCTAACTGTCTTTGGCTTTTTCTCCTCCCCCCGCCTCCTCTCACATACACAGACACAGCATGCCCTTTACCACTTTCTACCTCAATTCATTCCAATTAGAAAATATTGACAGGGGCTTGCTGCTACACAGTGGAGCTAAGGAATGGGTCGGGGGCATTTTTAGAAGTCCCTGCAAAAGATCCCTAACCATGATGACTTTTTTTTTTTTCTTCCAAAAGCCACACTTTCCTTCAAGACATCCAAAATGTTTTCATGCTGTTGTGCTTGAGAAATTGGCAGCCGTGGCCTATTTGCATTTGGTAGTCACAGTCAATGGGGAACTAAAGTATTTCATTCTTTAAACCACATGCAAGCTGTTTAGTTTACACTCTTCAGTTTCTCTTCAATTGTTCCATTACTTTAACAAAGGTTAACTTATTTAAAGGAGCCCGGCTTTCTGCAGGAGACTTGCATTTTTCTAGTGCAAGTCAATGGGGATCCGAAAACATTTTACTTAACTACATGTAAATGTTTTCCAAATTGATCGAGTCACAGTTGCTAACTCCTAATTCCTGCTGATACTCGTCACGCCCTTGGAAACAAACTTTTGCTAGTGGCTTGAAGTCAACATGAATACCAATCATTTGGTATATTCATTTAATACTTTACTCACTTTAACATAACACAACATAACATAACATTGAGAAATATGTTGGATGTATCTGAATAAATTTGGCAGGGCGTTTTCTTTTTTTAATTCATGCATAAGATCGCCGACATGGAAACACCCAAAAAATCTAAAAATATTGCCATTGACTTTTTATGGCTGAGGTGGAAAAGTTAGCAGGTCAAAAAAGAAAAGATGTGATGAAAGCTGACAAATAGACTTTTTGAATAGACCTTGATGTTGGGCTATCTGCTTCCTTTTCTTCTAGTGCAGAAAAAAATATTCATGTCGTGCTGCCACTAATCATTACAGGCCTCCACTACACCAGAAAGCTGGATTCGATTCCAGACGGGGGCTTTTGCTGCATGTCACCTCCCCCACTCTCTATCACCATAGCAGGGGATAAAAACACCACAGGGTACATGTGGTTCACGAAGAGTCAAATTAATTAATAATAAAAAAACACTAATGCCACCTTAGGTGGGAAGCAACAATGAAATGCCATGATGTATCAGAGTCACTGGTGCTCCATTTATTACGTAAGGTGGAAGCACTAATTCATATTTTATTTTGCTGAAATTTCAGAAATGTACACAAAATATGTGCAATATTTTGATGGAAACATAACTTCTGATTTTGCACAATGCTTTGTCACTCGCCAGTGGTGTTAAAACTGCTTTTAGGGCATCAGTGCAGCACATCGTTCGAGCCAAAACAATGCTATGCTTACTAAGGCTGTGCTCGACTCCAGCTGATGGTAAGCAAATTTGCTTTTCAGGCATTCAGGCTGACACTGTAGATCACTCCGGATAAGTGCAAGTCAGTATTTATGAATCCCACCATCACAAATAGCCTGGAGACAAAGAGGCTCATTCTAATACCTAGACACTCTTCTCTTCAAGGAAAATATTTTGCCTTCATCAATAAATAACAAGCAGCTAAATTCAAACTTTACAGCAATTGCCAACACTGGCGAGCCAGCTTTGAAATCCAGCAGACCCGCCTTTCAGCTGCCACACACCCACAGGCCTGGTATCAAGCTCTCAAGTCAATCAGTTTAAGGGTGAAAGGTGTGTTTTGGTTCCCAGTGGGGTTACACCATTTTGTTTATGTTGAGATTTCAGATTCCTTTTAAAAACAGGTCAGGTAATTAAAGATTGAACCCATTTTCCATCTGTAAACACACACAATGGCACCCATGCGGCCATTGGATTTAATCGTAGTTTTCACACTCAAAGTGATGCTGTTATTGTTGCAGAGATAAATTAGAACAGAAGCCCAGTATATTATTTTCTACATCTAATAATCAAAACCCCAGCAAAATTTGACTAAATGGCACTTCTCTCTCTTTTTTTATGTGGCAGAATATCCCTTTAAGTCAGGTTTTGGTCAGGTTTTCCACTAGGCTGGTTAACGTGTGAAAGCCTCCTGCGTTTACCGTGTGTGTGTGTGTGTGTGTGTGTGTGTGTGTGTGTGTGTGTGTGTGTGTGTGTCTTGTATGCTGCCGGCTAATGTGTGAAAACCACTTCTGTTTTCTTTAGCTGTAACCCCCTGCTGAGCGCAGGCCGAATAGGACACACACACTCACACACACACACACACACACACTCCTGTGTTTTTCCTGCTTCTCCTCTCTCAGCAGGACCCCTCTCTTCATCCATCTCCTGTCATTATCTTATCCCTCACTGATGACTGAGTGAAGCATGCCTGCATATGTGTGTGTGTGTGTGTGAGAGTGATAAAGAAAATGAATGAGTAAACACAGACGCTGTGATCCCTGTCCCTATTAATGTCCATCAGAGCTGCTACACTTTTCTCCTCCTCTCTCTTTGTCTGGCCGTCTTTACATATTCGCCTCATCAACACTTAGTTTCTAGTACACTTGTGCCTTTTCTTCTCTACAAAGCTGTTTATTTTCCAGGCAATGGGTAAAGTTGCAAGCGTCTGCCCTCAGTACACCCACAGCCTTCTTCTGCTGGCCACTAAGGAACTGCAAAGGTACTGAAATGGTAATTGTTCAATTTCCCCACACACATTTTCCCAGCCTGGCAGAGTCTAATATTTATGGACAAGCAGACTAAACTTTTGCCATTGCTAAAAGTGAAAAATAAGGAAAGTCATGCAACAAAGACGATGAATTGCACTCAACCCTGTGTCTCCTTTACTTGTGTGATTTTATAAATTTTTTGAGCATTGTTGGACAAATATTTAAGAATTTCATTGCCAACGTCTGCTTCCATGTAATTGTTGTGCATGTGACAATAAAGATCTTGAAAATAAAAAGTGTCTTAGCTCCTGTCTCTTAGTTCACTTCTGTGACTTCAGTGTGAAAACTGTGCTACACTGGTTTAAAATCAATTACTAATATTGTTATAGTTTATTTTTGAAATATCTTTTTAAAGCTGTAAATGGTAACGGTTTGGTAAGAAGTGCAGCAGACACCTTCCCCCAGAGGCCTGGTATAGCATTCTCCATAACATTAAATGTTCATCACTAAATGAGCAGCGTCAAATTTAAAATTCATCGTTAATTATTATTCATTACGATGAAACTCATTGTAAGAAAAAAAGTTTTCAGGGCCTTTGAGCCTCTCAGTGTCATACCGAGCCATGATCATATGCATTTTGAATGCAGTCTTGCAGCAGGGGGTAATCGCTGCCCGTTGTGATTCCTCCCTCAACACATCCGTGTTTTGTGCCATATCTTGTGCGACGCAAGTGTGGTCATGCAGGCAACTGCAGAGAAAGCACCATTTATAAAAGTCTGTTCATCTGTTCATTTTGTTTTCATTGTCGTTCCAGCATCGTGAGCTCCGATTATGATTGCTCACAGCACGTCTCAGCGTGGGTATCCCAACCACTTACAGGAAGTGTGAAGCAGAAGGGAAAGGAAGTGGGATCAGATGTTCTCAACATAGTAGTTTGTCACCAGCAGGGAATAATTGCACAGTGGGAAAAAAAGAAAAACAACAAAAAAGCTGGCAATGTTACAGATCTTATCTTCTGAGGCAACCAGAAATCAAGCAAATAATCTTCTCTGTGTAAATGTAGCTTTGGCACGTGACATGGATTTGTACTGAGAAGATACTCTGTGTATCTACGGCTCTGAAGTGGCAACGCGGTGACCGCTCAAAACTTCTGTCGCAAACTCTACATATGCACATGCACATGCAGAAGTCCTCTAAATCCAACCCTGTGGCTTTGTTTATTCTTTAATTAGAGAATAGCGCCTTTATCAAGAAGGGCTTCTGTGTGGGATGCCATTGCAACAAATAATTAATGAGGTGATGAATCAGACGGACGCTCTGAGGTTCACATCTAGAGCAGCTAACAGCAAGACACCACCAAATTGTACTCACACTCACACATGTGTACAGACACACACACTTATTAAGAACAACAAACAGCAAGACATCTCAGGGTCAAAATCAACATTTACACTCAGAAGACAGAGAAGAAAGGGAGGAGAGTGTGAATACTGAGGCAGAAATATGAGGAAAAAAATAAGATATAAAATAAAAACTGCTTAAATACATCTATATTCTTTTGTTTAAAGGGCTGGAATATCACGGATATAACACTGTCTTTTTTTGCATATGTGTCTGTGCGTGCAGTTTTTTTATGTGCTTGTATGCGATGTGTGTTGTAATTTTAATAGATGTATAATTCAGTGGAGGAAGGTTATCCCCGTGACTCATAACCAATCACAGCTGCATCCAGGGGAAAAGATTGGAAGATTAAAATTTGATATGTGAATATAACAGTATGTCTGTGTTTGAAGAAAGGATGAATACAAGTCAGCAAAGAGACAAAGAAAAGGTGGGGAAGGTCTCGTCTGAAGGATTGAATGTGTTTGGTTCATTCACGGTTCATTCATATTATCTTTCGGTCTTAATACGAATAAGAATCAGATTGTTACGGCTACACATTATTTTCCAGACCTTGAAAATTACGAAGCAGATTATTTGCTTTCAATAATCTTAAATCAAAAGGGCATTTTACAGGCACTTAACATGTAAGACAGCACTTTAGTTCTGTCAGTTTTCATACAAATTACACACAATTTGTACTTGAAATGGAAGACATGCAGATTTATGCATGTACCCACCATATTGAGGGTTATGTTAAGGACAAGATGCTTCTGTTTGCATAAAGTATTTAAGTGAACTGCTTCTAGTTCCAATAAGGCAGTTCCCAATGGGCAGCAGTTAATTGCCACTTTAGATGGCTCAAATGAGAGTGCAAATTAGATGAAACTGTTCAGCTGACCTCAACTTCAATGAATTTTTGAGGGTCAGTACATCCAAACTGACGGCATTATGTTAACGGCTGTAAAGAATCTATTAGATCCCTTTTGGATTACCGGTCAAAGTTTGTCTTCAATCAGTAATCTATTATGGATTTGCTTTTAAGGACCGAGTTTCAACCATGTGCATATTGTCTCGGCTCACTTCAGCGGATTTGTGCATTCCCTTTGGGTGACAATTAGCTCACAACAAGCGCTTGTATTCCAGGCTCAAGGGACAATTAGCGAGTAGCGAGTTAGCGATTTGTCATATTTGTAACACAATAGCACAACACAACCACCCACTGTGGAATTGGTTGAGTTATGAAGCTGCCATGTAGATCCTCATAAGCAAGCACACACACACACTCTCTCTCTCTTCCTCTGACACACATACACACAAATAAGTATATAAATAAAAATGGCAAAGTTGACAAAGATGACAGGCCAGTGTAAAATCATTAGAGCGCTCCTCTGTGCAAAGTTCAGACCCCCAATAATTCTTTGTTAAATATGAATAGAGCAAAACATGTCTCTATCTCTATTTTTATTACTTTTTTTCCCATTAAAATTCATCTCCGTGTCGATCTTTTCTCTAAGACACGGAATATTCCAGCACACAGCGTACAAATGATTAGCATTCATCCCTCTCGCTGCAGCCAGTGACTGTGAGAAAATGTCAGACAGCCACTCCTAAAGGTAAAATGCCAGAACTGCATGGGTGTCAATGGGAAAATCGAATCAAAAGTTGATATTGTTTTCAAGTCTCATGAGGTGTGAGAGAGGTTGTGAAAACATGAAGCGTGTGTCTCCCATTTACCTGAACTCGGTGTTTGTCTGATAAGCTTCTCTTCAGTAAGCGGTTTTACACGTGTTACTCAAACCACGGTTGTCTGGTTCACAAGCACAGCATCACCAGTGACAGATGGGTGAAGAAAATGCCTCAGTGTAGCTGCACAACATACATTGCCAAAGGCCCAGTCATGTAAAATATAACATCAGCAGGATTCAGTTAACTCTTCAGGAAGATTTTGTTTATTTCAAATCTATAATGAAACACGCATTCTGTAACATACCTTATCTTTGCAGACCATGGACACACCTCAGCAGGACTTAAAGTCATAGCAAAGTAAAAATACGGCAGAGACAAAACAGTTTCACAGCAGCTTACATATTTTAAATGAATGCAAATGTGAAGTTTTACAGATTCTGCTGGTGAAAATGTACCTCTGCTTCCTGCATGTTAACTTTCCTCCTGCTTGTTGGACTGCAACCCAGTGAAAACATGTCATTTTCCTGTAGGTATTAAAATATAGTTGGGTGTGTTGGTATCTTGTCTTTTAAAAATTTCTACTGGTAGCAACCAGAGTTAAATGACTTGATTTTAAGGGAGCTGACCGAATATGTGCTAATTATGTGGTCACAACTACAAACAAGCTTGCAAGGATACAACAAAAAAACAATCAGGGACCTTTCCCAGTGCAAACATACTGAAAATCCACATTTTAGTGTGGATTTGAGTTAAGCATAAAACACACATCATAACGTGTATGGTACTACCAATAAAACAATCATAAGTTAGTTGTTTAGTGGTTGTTGTTTGTAAGTAACTTATTATTTAAATAACTTATTATTGTACAGGTAAATGTGAAGTTTTAGTTATGGTTTCACTTGTATGTAACAGTTTATATCTTTGGGAAGACACATACAGAGAGTGCAGGCTGTTGTGGCTGTCAGTACGTAAGTATATATTGGAGCGGAAATTTGTGACATGCTACATTTTAATGGATTTAACTTAAACTTCCCACGACTTATCACATAAATATGAATTACACATGAGAACAGGATTTGGTGCCTGGTTTACTATTTACTTGACTGTGTCAAGACTAAAGACTAAAAGAGAGAAACGTAATCAGAATCAGTTTTATTTGACTTGGTTAGGGAAAGGTCACGGTTTGGGTTAAAATAAGTACTTTGTCGAGGTTCCGTAGTCATGGTTACAGTAATAAACGTGGTTAAGATCATGGACTCGTTGACTGTTTGTCTGAAATGGGAAGCAAACAGCGATCTCGCATGTTAAAGTCAGATGTTTTGGTCACATGGTATCATTTTGGGGCATTTGCTGAAACAAGTGGTGTCGTTACTCTTGGGAGAACAGTCTCCCAGTTACACACTCAGAGGAGGGTTGGTTTTCTGTCTGTTTCTCTCTTGCTCTGAATTAAAATTCTTGGTTTTGCGTTTTGGTGCCACAGTTACTGCTGCGCTGCAGCCTATACACAGGAGAGCTGGCACAAGAGAAAACGGCAGCTCAGCTTTTGCCATCTGTAAGAATGCATGATCTATAATTTTAACATCTTTGAAGAAAAGAAAATGTAACACACTGTCACAAATGTTTTGGATAGTTTTGTTGTTGTTTTTTTCATTTACAGCATCACGTTTTGTTCCTGCAGACAGCAGCTGGAACACAGTACACAAATGAGACACATTTTACAGCCTGGCCTTTGAACAAATCTTGATATTTGACTTCCTTATTGTGAAGCAAACATTCCTGATGCTCAGTTACTAACAGGAGTACTTAGGAAGAAATGCATGTCCTAAAAATGAAGAAGGATAGTGTAAACAAACTGTTTTCTCTCTGTCTGTCTCAATTTCCTCGTTTACTGTCTTCCTCTGCCTAACCATTGAGTACTTCACTCTCACTGTTTGGCTTTGTGTCTCTCTCTCACTCTCTCCCTTGCCTCCCTTGCCCCCCATGCCCCCCACTCCCTCCTCTTTTACTGTCTCTCTCTGTCCAACCATTTAGTAGCCCTTGACTCTCTCTCTCTTTCTATGTTTGGCTTTATCTCCATCTTTCTCTAGTGATGGATAGCTCAGGGTGAGGGCCAGTGACTTTAGTTGGACAGAAAACAACTGGCTTCTCTCTCTCTCTCTCTCTCGCTCTCTCTCTCTCTCTCTCTCTCTCTCTCTCTCTCTCGCTCGCACACACACACATGCACACACTGACAGACTGACCCCTGGGTGGTCCTGTCTGTGTGTTTGTGGTCAAGCCAGTTATCTGAGTGATTGACAGGCAGCTGGCATCCAGCTGCCTTAGATATAAACCATACACAGACTGAGGCAGGGAGACACACACACACACATACACACACAGTACAAATCAGCATTCTTCTCTTCTGTATTTTTTGGTGCAAAATTTCTCAGCAATAGTGTTTGCAAAGTCAATTACTGGCACACCCAACTTTGTTAAGTATCTATGTATATATGAATAACACCAGAAAGTGTAAGTCAGGACATTATTATGCTCCATTTTCAGGAAAATTAAGGGAAGTTGAACTGACAACATATTTAATTTAATGAGATCAGATATGGAACTTTATTCTGTGAGACTCAAGTATGAGTAGTGTGACCATGTGTTACTGTTATTTTGAACCCCTGCCTTTTTCTGTAATGAATTCCAAAATGATACGATTGACTCCTCAGTAACAGAGTTAAATCTGGAGTCCTTCACCTGGTGTACTATATCTGGCCTTGTTTCTGACAGCTGTGTGTGTGTGTGTGTATGTGTGTGTGTGTGTGTTTGTATGCTGTGTATGTGTGTGGTGTGTATGTGTACTTTCACATGATTGCAATCAGTGCTTACTGTACATTCAATCAGCCCCTGCTATGTCCATGGTCATCATCGTGCTGCTTATGTAACCAGGTCATTGCAAGTTGAAGATCAAATAGTGAAATACACACACACACACACACACACACACACACACACACACACACTCACCTGCTGCAGATATACTCTATGGAATCAATTTAGTCTGACTGCCACTTCTTATAACACATCACAGCTTTGAGCTGATTGAATCTACAGCAGAATTCGGATCAGCGATTCTTTGAATTCTATTCACATACAAACCCGTTCTGCTTTTTCCCCGCAGAGATGACTTATGGTATATTTGGAGAATACATTATATATCCGCAGAGTTCTGCACAAAGTTCACGTTCTCAATTTTGTATACCAATATTGTGTTTGTATTGGCAAGGAAAACCAATATCGTCTTCCACAGAGAGATATAAAAAAA
>NTHP01000230.1:128569-142010 GCA_003416845.1 Oplegnathus fasciatus | reverse complement strand
TATATATATATATATATATATATATATATATATGTATATGTATATATGTATATGTATATATATATATATATATAGGGGACAGGGTTGTCCTGGAATATGAAAAAAAAAATATATAGAAACACATGAATTTTAACATTTAGTGACTGTTCCATGTTGC
Organism: Oplegnathus fasciatus; assembly: GCA_003416845.1. Classification (NCBI taxonomy): domain Eukaryota; kingdom Metazoa; phylum Chordata; class Actinopteri; order Centrarchiformes; family Oplegnathidae; genus Oplegnathus; species Oplegnathus fasciatus. The sequence continues at coordinate 141,853 of NTHP01000230.1, read as the reverse complement.
TGTATTTCATTCTAATAAAAGAAAATGAATTAAATGGTTACAGCTCAAGCAGACTTATCCAACATTAATGATTTTCTGTTGTATTTTCTCCTCTGTGGCATGCGCTCCCCTTCTTTTCATCTAACATGAAACTATGATTTTCTAACCTAAAACCGTGTCTTTGTTTACATGAAAGCTTCTGATTTAATAGTGTGAAGATTGATATTACCAAACTGGGATGCTACAAAGGGAGCGTGAGCTCATTATTGAATTTCAAGACTGCTTTGAAGCAGTAACATCACCTAGACAATAAGCCCGACACATGCTGCATCACATACCGCTCATATAACCAGGACAATTAGTTAATAATTCATAACGCGACAGCGACTGTATGAAAGAAGGGATGCGCCATTGTCAGTGTGTGTGTTTTAAAGAGTGTATGTGTGTGTGTGTGTGTGTGTGTGTGTGAGAGAGAGAGAGAGAGAGAGCACGCACCCTGGCCCTGAGGCCATGAGCCAGAAACCAGGAAGTCTAAAAAGAGAGAGAAAATGAAGTGGCATCTCTTTTGTTAGCTCCTCTTCTCCCCTCTCTTGTTTGATTCCCTTTCCTGTCTTCCTCTCTTCTCTTCTTTCCGTCTCAGAACCAGGACCCAGAACCAGGCTAAAACTAATACACGTTTTTGTCAGAACACCAAGACTGAGAATAAATAAACACCAGGTGCCAACAGAACTGCATTTTGTGTCCACACAAATTAGTGTCCTATATTTAGCAGTGAGTATTTCCTCATCAGTCTGTTGACAGTTTTAACTTTGGAAAGACGCTCACAATAACCTCGCAAACACACACACCAGTCGCACACATCCATGCATCTGTTTCTTCCCTTCGAATGACGAATCATTCTTCTTCTACACTGTTGTGTGTGTGTGTGTGTGTGTGTGTGTGTACGCTTGAATTGTGGATTCAGCAGTCCTACAACATCTGCAGCTGTCTTGCTCTGACTCTCGCTCTATCTCTGTCACACACACACACGCAAAAACATGCACTAACTCATTCAATGAGTCAATGTGCATGCACACATGTATAAAGGCACATCGAAATATGAACACACACACACACAGCTGGGGAGTTCACCAGAGATGTGAGTGGTGGTTTTTAGAGGCACAAGAGATGTAACACAGATGGGGACATGTAAGACGGCGTGTCTGTCTGTCTGTGTGTGAGTGTGTGGCTTTGAAGTGAACAGTCATTAACTGGAAAATCAAGCTGCTTTGAAGACCTCAAACACACACAGACACACACACACACTTTAATGATATGTGGAATACAAAAAGTTGGTTGAATGTAAATTGCCTCAAGATGGTTACACGCAAACACCCGTCCACACACATCTCGCCATCCTCTCATAAACAGGAATATTTTCCTCTCACACACACACACACAGGTAATTTGTTCTTGTGCTTTTATCTCACACACTTCTTCTTGAAGGCTTTTCAGCTTTCCGCGCACACACGTGCATGCTGGATCTTCCCTTCTTTGTGGCCTGCTGTCTTGTTAAATAGCTGGTAGCAGCAGCAGGTATGTTTAGGCCAAGCCACTGTTTACTACCAGGCTGTCTGTTCACATTGGAGACACGGAAATATGACAAAAAGAGACCATGGTGGCTGTGGAGGAGGACAGACTGAAACAGACAGCCCTCCCTTCTGTGTGTGTGTGGGGGGGGTTTGTGTGGTGGTCTCTGTGAAACAATCAACTAGCGCTGTTATAATCACATGTCCTGACGGCAGTATGCAGACTTTTATTTGAGCTTATAAAATTTAAGTGAAGTAAACTTGTTTGTTTTTTGAGTTTTTCTTTCCTAATGCCTGCTTTACTGGAGTGTTTACAGGTATAATCAGTGTCTGCCTAAAAGTGCATTTAACAATTGTTAAACAAAGTGAGCAATTCTTTCTTTTTCACCATTTTACAACATGTCTTGTTTGTTTATTTAAATGTTATGCTTTTTAATTTTTATACCTTCGGGTATTTTATTGCCATTTTATTTTGTAACGACGTGATTTTATTTCATTGCAGTCCTGAATTGTTTTTACCGTGTAAATCACTTTGTAACTTTGTTTTAAGAAGTGCTGTATAAATAAAGTTTAATATTATTATCATTATCTAGTGTGGAGCCATGAGATATTTTACTGCTTTCTTGCAGTGCTGTTCATCACTAATCAGCTTGACTTTCAGTCAACTTAACAGCTGACTTTTTTTTTACAGAAAGGCTTACCAAGACTGCATCTGACTGATAATTTCATTCAAGGTGAAGCTTAAGCTGACTGTGACAGCTGGCATCCAATCAGCTCCGCAGAACAAGTGACATTGCCTAAAGGTATCGACAAACATGATCCTTGAATTAAAATCAGACTGTGTTGTGAGCTGAATTAACTTAACTTCCCACTCTCTTAGATGGCAGTTTTCTTTTTTACCGTTTACCCGTTATATGTATAAATATAGCCCAATATTTATCCAACACACCATCAACACAAGTAAAAGTGATGTGAGAAGTCAACTATTTGGCTCAAATCCGAAGCCAGCGGTTGAGTCAAGAGGTTTTACTGTAAGAGCTAGTGGTGAACTGTACACTGGAAGCACAGTCATGTTGTGGTAAATGATTTCATAAGAGCATTTTGGTCTCCCCACAACCATTTTACAGCAACAGTGTGAGGAAACGGCTGAAATGCTATTTTGAACACGGGTCAGCTGACAGTTCAAAAGCAACAACTCTTAATGATTAATTAAATAAAACACAGACATGGTTCATGTTTTTATGTGTTATTAGAGGCACACGTCTAAATTGTATAAACAAACTACAAAATGTCTGAGAAATTTTGAGTGTGAATGCTGCTTGGTGTGAATCCCGGTAATCAGTTTTCTGATTCTGGATGTTTGCCAAGTACATGTGAGGGAGCACTGCATGGTTGCCAGATGCTGGATGTGATAGTAGCATTCATCCAGGAGTACCTGAAGCACTATGGGTGATAGTCTTTGTGGTAGTGATAGTCCTACTACAGTGAGTGGTATGAGTTTTAATATCAGCAGTGTAAGTATTAATCGCAGTAGCCGTATCATAGATGTACATAGGCCGTGTGTGTGTGTGTGTGTGTGAGAAAGAACACAATGGTTGTGTCCATCTATCTATTTACAGTATTTATTTATTTAACCAGGAGTTTCATGCCCATCCAAGCAGTAGAACTGCTCCAAATCAAGTCACGAATGTGAATTCATTAACAGTTAAAAAGGAGAGAGAGAGAGGTCCCAACTGCCAAAGGGAGCTTAACAGTAATACACCAATCAGAAACAGAGAGGCAGTGTGCCATCACATCTGGTGATAACACACAGAGAGCCCTGCAGAGGTACAACTCGCACAAGACTCAAAAACTATTCTGTAGGTCAAATCGCTGAATGTGTTTCTTCGTGAGCGTCAAAAGACTTTGCTGAGAAATCACAGTTTAAAAACATTTGTGTTTTCTCAAGTGTGTCAGAGCCAAAATAACAATGGAGTCAATGGGAGAGTTGAAGGGCTCTCTTGTTGCTTTGAAAATTCAAAAACTGTCGGTCCTATTGCTGAAAAATTGTAAAAGAATATCAAAAAGCTGAGCACAAGTTAAATAATTAGTAGACAGGATAATAATAAAGAGCGATAAGAACAATACAGAATCAGCATTCACGCAAATAAGTATGGAAAATAACAGTCAGTGTGCCCCTGTGCTTTTCACAGTAGGTACGCTAAATAAACCGATTACAGGGTAATACGATTTATATCTCATCGTGCCATACCAGGCAGGGGTTCAGTTTACTTTCACTTCAGGTTTGTTTTCAAGGAGTCACATTTCCTGACAGTTCAAACATTGAAAAACTTTTTGATCCTTTAGAAATATGTATGCTGTGTTGTTCTCTCATTAAAAAATACTGTGACCCTGTGCCTTCTAAAGGAGGAATGTTGTATTTGTCATAACGTCTTTCCTCAGATATTTCTCTCATATGTATGACTACTCTGACGTTACCAGCTTGCTTTGCCTCGAACCTTTTTTATGTGGTAATGTTGCATGATCTAGGCACTGAAACTTAGGCATTTGAAGTTAACCCTCCAGAAATACTAGGTTGTGTTTCCACTGTGGCAATGTCTTGAAATGAGAAGCTGTGGATTACACACAGCGTGAACACTGCACATCTCACAGAGCACATCTGATATCTGAATGTCATTACCTGCTTACATCTGTGCCCAGGACAAGACAACACCTGTTCACACTGTTCTCGCAAAAGTTGCCTGCTTATCTAATTACCTGTCTTACTGCGAGGGCTTTGCTAACAGCCTGTAGAAAAAACGTCATAATGCTTCCCGGCGATTAGCTACAACCGACATCAGAAATCAAGACTTGTTAATGGAAATGTCCCATAAAGCTTCACTGGCAAGATGAAATATTAAACTGTAAAGCAGCGTGGCAGAGAGTAAATTAAATAGATCTTTTTAAAAAGGTCACAACAACAGCTATTCAAAGTGTTGTAATGTTTATTTTCCTGTCCTAGATGCAGTGGTGAGCTAATCCATTCCAAGGGTGGGTGGACTGTGGTTTCCTGAGCAGGGTTTTTATTATGGACAATGTTGCTCTCAGCAGGAGTGGAAGCTGGTGAATCGATACAGAACGCACAGCAGATGATGAAACTGCCTCTTAAAGTGTACAAAGGAGAAAGATGGTTTGCCTTAATAATTTACCATATTATCCATCTACATTAACACGACACTGCCCTATCTCTTCAACTAAAATGGCGTCACCCCCCCCATTGTTCCATTTCCATTTCTTCTTTTTAACATCGTGATTTAACACAATCGTGGATTTGATTTTCTCCCTCAGAGGGTTTGGTCGACATTTTCATAGAAGGACTGACAATATGTGGCAGCTAATCATGAGTTTTTCATGTTTTGAGCATTGTTCAGACCTGAATTAAAAACGTCAAATTCAGACTTCCAGGCTTTGATAATCATGAATCATCAGAGCCACCATTATAGATAAATATCAGTTATTTGATCTCACAACAGCCCTTATTTAAGCTCTTTCCCAAATGCATCTAGTATATAACATTTGTCTGATCCTGCTTACCATAAGGTATGAGCGTTTAGGTCGTAAAGATCTACATCAGATTCAAATGACGGGAACATTGCATCAAGTGAGTTTAGCTTCACTATATCCCTGATTTTGAGGTTGATTTGTTTACATTTTTAATGTTTAAATGAAACATACCTCCCAGCTGAGTTATGGTGGATTATAAATGTTGCTTATCCTCCATCAACAAGTCAAACTCCGAGAACGTTTTTGAACATAAATCTATAAATATACTAAAATATTTATGACCAAATAAATTCCAGTTCAGTTTTTTAAACTGCACAAATGACTCGGAAAGACCAGTGAGGAGTAAATGCAAACGTGTGCCGTCCCAAAGGACTGCACTTGACAGGGAAACAAAGGGAAACATTTTATAGCTCTCTGTTAAGAGAGAGATGGTAATTCTACTGCTGCAGCTGAAATCTGCTGAAACATAAAATGATGAAATAAGAAGTGAATCATGAAATATGCTGAGCTAGTCCGGGCAATGTTTCATTCCTTCCACCCCACAGACATCACATTACATCATCAGCAAATCCCTGTATTGGGTCAAGTCACGCCAGCTACTAGCAGCCCTGGAGTCGATCACTGTTTATTCGTAATCAATTCAGAAAGTAAACAGGAACTCTGGTGTATTCGTAACAAAACATTAATTCTCTGTTAATTGTCGTTTGGTTGTGTATGACAGTTTACGGTGGCAGTAAATCCAACTGAAAAACAAGTGAATTGTAGTTTCTGGATTTATCATGATGTCAAGTCAATTTTATTTATACATCCGGATATAACAAATCACAATTTGCCACTAGGGGCTTTAAAACCTGTACAGCATACGACACCCTCCGTCCTTTGACCCCCCCAAAAAAGCCTTTAACAGGGAAAAACTGTTGATACAGTTGCTTCTTAACATCAAAACCAAAACCGACAGACTGTGCTCTGGAGTTTGCAAGAGAAATGAAGACACGAGGGAGTAATTTTCCAAATGTTTCCCATTAGATTATGAGCTATACATCTGTTGTTTTTTTTGTTTTGTTTTGTTTTTCGCATAATGGGGAAATTTCTCCAATATTTTCTTGGCATCTCATGCTTAGCAAGTGAACTTCCACGACTCTACCTGCCCTGCATCATCTCTCAGCTGTTAGATATTACATCAAATTATTTCATATCTTTCTATTTCTCCAATCCGATCAAAATGCATTTCTTTATAAATCAGAGCAGCCCTTATACCTGCCCTGAATAACCTTCCTAACTAGAACCATATGCACGTGCAAACAAAGCCTTCCTAACTGGAAACACATCAGGAACAACACCATATGCACTAGGATTGCACCCACGGGGCAAAGAGCAGAGGGGACAATGAGGAACAGACATACTTATCATTGGTGGTGTGCATGAGAGTTGCGTGTTGTGTCTTTTTGCTAACACACGGCACTTTTAGCCTCCCAGAGGGCAGCAGTGGTGGAGAGGATAATTTGGCATTCATTAAAGCTCTCTCCAGTGACCTCATGACCTCGTTCAAGCTTCCCTGAAAACAGTCCACATCCACCAACTGATGTATGATTATCATCACCGGTCATAACCTCGGTCAAAATTTAGTTCACCTGTGCAGAAGGGAAATCAGGCCAGGGATGTGCAGCTGTGGCTGTCTCATTTGGCAGAAATCACTTGCTCCTCTCAGGCTGCCCTGAAAGTCTGTGATTTTGTAGAAAAGGCTGCCTGAAGAAATTTCAAAGTCAGAAAAAAAGAGAGTGAAAGAGAAGGAGAGAAATAGAGACATGAGACACAGGCTCAGGGTTTACATGTACTAAACATTTCCATTCATAAACTGATCATCTTTAAGACTCCTTTTGGTACTACGATCCTAGGTACTATTAGCACTCATTGCTGCGGTGTTTTGCAGTGCACTCAAAAGAGATTTTTAAGCAGTTTATGGAGGTAGCAGGCTTTTCTTTGTTTGTCCACAGTAACAAGTCATCCACACATAGAAGCTTTTATTGATCTGACGCCCCTATTGGCAGGACAACCTCATTTGTCTGTGCCTTCCAAAACCGTTACAAATCATTGTTGAAAAATAAATCTGTTTTATGATGTGACAATGCTATGACTAAGGTTTGGTTAGGTTTAGGCACAGAAATGATGGGAAAATGTTAGGGAAACATCATATTTTTGGGGGTCAAGTGGAAAGAATTACTAAAAGGAAAAATGGAAAATAGCTTGCAATAAACACTATAAAATGAGACCAGCATCAATAGTGTAATAAAATGACTGCACATGCAATTTACTGACTCAAAAAATGGATTTAGTGTTTAGTGAACTGCCAACATTTTTTTTAACTACAAACACCTTTTGAAAATGTGGAAGTGTGGAAATGTGGAAAATGTGGATTATGTGCTGTTTGTTGATTTAAATCAGTAACTGACATAGGTAATTACTTGAAGGAGCAGTATGTAAGATTTAGTGGCATCTAGCGGTGAGGTTGCAGATTGCAACCAACTGAATACCCCTGCCCTCACCCCTTCCTTGCCTGCTCCCCAAAACTTTGCTCTGCGCTCCATAAGAGTAGTTAACGTTATGGATATGATTTGGATTGTGATATTAAAGATATTACAGTAATGTTAAATGGAACATGATGCTGTGATATTGTCGCACCAAGCACAGACACATGGACTTTTAAAAGGGAGCCATCGTTTGAATAGAGGAGACATTGCTATGATATAGATTTTTTAAATATTTTAAATAAAATGTTCACACTTCACACACTCATATAAATGACCTCATAACCTGGCGATCTCAAGTAACCACGATTAGACGATATGAAAATAGAAACAATCACCCAACCCTTCGCCACCAAATTCAAGCTGCCACTTCAACGTAAAAATTCAAATGGTCATATGCCCACATTTATCTTAAGAGCACTCCACCGATTTAGCATTGCACTCCTGTAACATTATTGGACTCGTGATGGACAAAAAATTGATCAAAATTGCTGGAGCAGAACCAGAGATATCATGTTTTTTTATTCCATGCATTCTTCTTCCTTGTCAAAGCCTGGCAACTACATTACCCACAATGCAACTGCAGGCTGTTCAGTCGGAGATCCGGGTGCGTTATGCTAGTAGCAGCTAATGCAGCCTCAAACCTGTAGCCTCAAGCAAAGATGAGGAGAGGTCTGGCAAGCCCACTTCTCTCTAACACCCCACCTCCAGATTTTTTTGATTTTCAAACTTTTAGTCTCAAGTGACATCACTTGAGGCAATTTATCAGACTTCACACAGCTCCCCCTGAAGCCACAAGGCTTTATACAACTTTTTTTTCCACATATGCAGTAGTACTCTCCAAGACCTGTAAACAGACTTTGATGTGTAAAATTGGAGTTCACCTTTAAAACAACTTCATACATATTCGCTGGGGACTGTGGAGTCTTACTGTATAGGGATACTCCAGTAATTTAGTATCACACTTCCATAAAGTTGGAGGACTCCTAAGAGGCAGATTTATATACAATATATACAGTATATATATATACGAGTCTTTCATTGTACTCTCCCTGCCTCTGAAATGCCCACTTTTTTCCATCCCCACATCTCCAGTTTGTAATGCAAAAATATTAACCCTGACAACATCATCAGAGTCATTTTTTTCAAACGCTGGAAGGCTCCCTCCAGAGCCATGGAGGACATTATACATCTGTTTTCACAGGCTGAGTACTACTTTTTGTGAAAAATAAACTGAACTTAATGTGTAAAATCAGCGCAGTGCCCCTTTATGGGAAATGTGGGAGATCACAAAATGGATTTAGGTTAAGTGCGTATTACACCAAAAAATGATTCTCAACACAGTGCAAGACCTTTGACCAGATTTTTACAATAAACAAAAATGATGCCCTGTCACGAAAACAACATTCTCCATGCACAGTTCTGCTACATTTCAGTATCTAAAATTGTAAACGTTGCGCAGATTACTCTCAGGATGATCATTTTTCACAAGTTTTAGAAGAAACAGACTGCTCAAAGCGAGAGTTGTTAATTAGTCAATTCACAGCAACATGGATATTCAAAAGCAGGGCATTAAGGTTCATGTAAACATTTTAAAGGGAATAAGACCTTAACCAGAGTATATGGCAAGTTGCTGCCTTACTTTAATACATGCAGTCATCACCACAAATACAGTGAAATAATGAGAAATAATGAAAACCAGACTCTGATGCACTTAAAGATGCAGTTAAAGTAAGACACAGAGAACTTCTTAACCTTGCTGACTTTATCCAAAGTATTTGTACAGTAATGGTGCCTGATTGTGCAGCCCTTCCACTAATTAGACCTGTAACCTCACTGCAGTCATTACAATCAGAAACCCTCCCACAGAGCAACATACACTCTCTGCAGTCTAGACATCCTCTTTCTCTCAAACACACTCCCTCCACTTACCTCCATTTCCCTCCATCCCTCTTTCTCTCTCTCTGTCTGTTTAACTTCCATACTTCCTCATTCACTGTGCATCTCTCACTCCTCTGCCTCCCTTTCTCTCTTTCTCCAGAGCCATCTGTTGTGAATCACCATAATGATAATGGAGTTCGATGTACACTCCTTAACATACTGAACCCATTGACAATGGCTTTCACTCTTTAATTCGCTGGTCCTCATCCAACTGAAATTGCCATTCACTCACTGCTGTGGTACCGCTCGACCAGGTCTCACTTTCTCTGTCACCAAAAAAGGAACTTGTCTGCAAAACTATCGTGTTTCTTACAGTGTTTACCTTTTCGCTTTGCAGTATATTGACTCTAGACACAAAAGCAACTCAAGAGACCATGAGTGAAAGCTTAGAAACACTTAATTTTATGTAAATGTACCACACAATGTAGGTGGAACAACTCACACTAATTACGGAGCAGCTGTTGTTGAGTCCTAAAACGACTTCTTACTCAGTTTTGTTCTCTGCAAACATATAAGCATATGACACATTGCTTGGAATGTACATGCACAATTAAGAACCCTTTAGAACATACAGTATATAATCAGCTTTAACTGATTGGAAAGTGATGTAAAACCTATATATAACATCAAACATGTAATTATCCTGATCCATGATTGTAGCTGGTACTGTGAGCTGTGGCTTAGCAGTGATTTTGGCAAAAAGCTAAACAACATCAGACAGTATCTGACACCATTTGAGAGGGTTACATAGGCCCCATTAACACATAGTTTATAAATACATGGTCTTGATTGTGGTACATACAACTATTGCTTCAACAGTTAAGGCAGGGCTTACGATGCACCTATATCCTTATAGCAATCTAAAGACCAGAATGTGTCCGGGGTCTCCATTTCAAAAAATGGTGTTACTAAGCCATTTTGCTGAGAGAGGTGTGGCAAGTATATGAGCAAAACCCTTATTTAGAAGTGACTTGTGTTGCTACAGCAGGGTATGACGTAGCAGCATTGTATTTACAAGTCCTGTCTGTGACTTTTTAATCTTTACAGAAGAGTAGCTTTCCAGCTACATATCAGTGAGGTAGTAGTTAGACCTTTGAAAGGATGTGACCTCCCGGTATTTTGTTTGTGGTGCTAAACCAAAGTCATATGATTCCAACATTGAATAACCAAAGGTAAAAAGGTAGCACACACACACAGATCTTCAGGACAAAGTTGACTAATCTCAATTTCACAGATTTATTCTGGCCATGTCAACAAACATGCTAATGTTTCGGCCCAGTGGCCTTCATCAGAGCATATTAGTGAGGTACTTTGGCTTAGTTCCAACCTCCATTTTTCAATGTCCATAGCTTGTACATGTCCTTCTGGGTAGAGTTTTCTATCCCATGTGATGAAGTTTAAAATGTCCACCATGGGAATAAGGTCAGTCTTACTTTGCCTTCCAGTGTGCATCTAGGACGTGTGGTAATTCAAGTTTTTACAAAAGAAAGCCACTGTTTAGATGTTCAGACATACCTCCGTATGTCCTGCCCTGCTACATGAAAGCGTCTTTAAATAGCTATGGGATCATAATGACACAGTACCTTTAAGTTCCCCAAGGTTATTAGGACAAATTATGGCGGCATAGACTTGTTTATCCCCCTTGTCAACAATACTGAAAGCACAGCAAGAAATATTGCATGGTTTATTTAGATATGGGCAGAAATGGTTTTAAATTATTGAGTGGGTTGATAAAGGTTAAAAACTCCTACTTCAAAATCATACAAAATATTGAGGAATCCAGCTACAGCAGGCCTAGTTTGTACCCTCCAGTCACTGTTTTCCTCAACTAGTTACTTGAGGCATTTGCAGGCGTTTGTTATAACTTGGGATACATTGTTGAACTGTTAAACTGTATAATTCTTTAATTCTTGTGATCCTTGGACATAGACATGAATCTTGAAAAGTTCATTCACTTTTTTGCTTCCTCTGAAATCTGTGGTATTGTATGAAGCTGTGAACTAGAACAGATCCATTGCAAGCAAAAGCCAAAATTGCAGCAAATACTGTGTATTTAATAGGCTTTTAATTAGTAATGATTATTCATCTATTGCCCAAATCCTGTTGATGTTTCCGTTAATATTTTACCATCCCTAAATTGCCTTAATGAATATTAAACAGAAGTGTTATTCAGATTTGCCAACACTATATTTAATGATGGTTTGAACATGAACTGGTTCTTTTAGATGCTTTTTACATATCTGATGAGTTAGCTGACTGTCTTCATCCAAATACCTGACTCTCACAACTTGTTGTGTATTCTGTGCCATCTTTTGGTCAGTCTTGTTTTTTATCCACATGGTCTTGTTCAATGTCAACAGACACAAAAATAAAAGCCACATACTTTCATATAAAGATTTTGAAACTTCTTCTGGAGAAGCACTGTGTTGTCCTAACTATAAAATGTGATTCTTTCTGAAGTTCCCTTCCCTTTTTAAGTCAGTCTTTGAGAGCTTCACATCTGGTAGAAATTAAGTATCTGGGACCAATCTTCTTAAAATCAAGATCTCTGATAAAACCTTACTTTGAATAAAGCTAGCTAAAGAAGAACAAAGTGATTTTTTTTAAAAACAAGATAGGACATAAAGATTTTAATCAACAGTATCCTGGATGAGCGATGCAAGGATAATGTGTCTCTCAGATTATCTCTTTACAATAACACAACGTATGATTGACACTGGTTAATACTTCGTCTATCAACGCCCCTCCCAGTCGCTCACACAGTTTTAGCAGGACCAGCTTCAGTAGTGGGCTGTTCTGAAAAGAAAGTGAACTGACCCCAGCTCAGGTACATGCAAGTCTATTTGTGTCCTCCATAATGATCTATATCCCAAGCCTTATTCCAGTGACTAGACACAGGCGATAAATCCTGGTTAAACTTTGTCCTTCCTCTTTTCACAGCGAGACAGGGTGCATGATGGACTGTGTCTCTCTGCCATACAGTCCTCTATCCTATCCCTCCCTCATTTACTTCATCTGCCCCTCACTTCATCCATCCCTCTTTCTCTATCCCTCACCCTTGCCTTTTCCAACCCTCTCTCCATGCATCATTTGCCCACTCATCTCTCTCTCTTTCCTTCTTTTCTTTCTTAAATCCCACTTTATCTCCTTGCCTCCCATCTTACTTTTATTCTCTCCCTCCCTTACCATCTCTTTATCTTTTGGTCGAAAAGAGCAAGAGCTGGTGAGGTGACAATGAAGGCAATGCTCATCAACCCGTCTATCCACCTTATCTACCCTATAACACACTGTCCAGTTCTTCATCATTTTTTCTCCTCTTATTGAGTTTTTAACAGCATCAACACTCAAGGCTTGAAGTCAAGTTTCTTCCCTCTTTTCCAAATTCTCTACCTAATCCCACCATCTTTACATCTATCCCACCACTCAACCATTATATTTTCTAAAAAAAAAAACTACAAGTGACATAACAAGAGAAATGAGAGCAAGTTTGCAGAACTGGTTCCTTCGGGAATTCGTAATCTTGCAATGTTTTCAAATCCTCACAGTGTTTCCACAATAAAAACTGCCAAACTGGAAGCATACATGCCAATTTTACTGATCTACCACTGATTACTGTTCTTCCATGAAACAATCGTGAACAGGACTCAATCCCTCCCCTCCAGGCTACACTGCATCACTCCAACCAAGCTTCTCCAATTGACCAAAGTCACCAAAACTGAACCATTTCT
>NTHP01000230.1:87054-113137 GCA_003416845.1 Oplegnathus fasciatus | reverse complement strand
GTCGCTATGTTATGTGCATTCCCACTGAGCACCTCTGCCTTACAGTATGTGATATACCACTAATTGGATGCCTACTTTGCTTTATGAACCCTAGTTTAGTCAACCCAGAATTACCTGTCTCCATGGCTTTCAAATGTGGCCTTTTTTTTTCTTTTTTTTTTTACAGCTGTTGCACACTATGAAAAGAGAATGAGCTTCAAAACTGCTGCCAATATTCCCACAGCTCCACTGCCTAAAATAATGTTGCATATCAAAGACCAAATACTCCATTGCTTTTGGCAATTTAACCTTCTTTTATAGCTTAAAATGTGTGAAACATTTCTTGCACAGTGCCTTTACTAGCAATAAAACAGCTAAATGAGAAACCGTTTTAATGAGAAAGGTCAACTAAGTAAAACATTCTGTTTGACAGGTTATGTTTAGGCAGTGTATGTCAATTCATTTTTTCCACGAACGCTAATTTTCATATTTATTTTGTGAAAACACAAAATCATTCATGCATTGAGTCCTGGCTGAAATGTGAGAGAAAATAAATGAAAAACAAGCCATGTTTTAGACAATCTTCAGTGTTCCCTGAGTATCACAGCCTGTCTGTGACATTTTTCTCAGCTGACATGTCAATTGTACTTCCCAGGAAAATACAAGACAGGGGTGCTAAAATCAGAGGAGGGTGATTGCTGAGAAAAAAAAGGGAATCAAAGTAGTGATCTTACGCCTCTCTTATAGCTACAGAGGCGGTAAAAAAAAAGAGCTTAATTCCTTGAATTTTCATTTCAGAAAAATTCTGTATAAAAAAAAAGTACAGTATATTTAATGAAAAAATACCTAAAATTCTGGAAAGAATAAGATAAAATAAAAATTCAATAAATATAGTAAGATACATAATGGTGTAGCCGCTGTAATGGGTGAGAATGGGGTGACAGACTGGGCTGGGAGAGTTAAGAAGGGAGATGATGGCAGTGAGTGAGGGGTGAGGGAAGAGACAGAGGAAAAATGGAGGCAAGAGATGAGGAGGAGACAAGACGGGAACTTGTGTTTAAACAAATTAAAAAGACATGGATGGATTCCAGAATAGAGCAAAAGGGTGTGAAATGGAAAGAGTGGAAAAACTGCCAGAAGCAACAGCGGTTACACATGCGAGGAGGTTTGCTGAGGCGTACAGCTGGACTCTTCTATAAGCTAGATGGAAATGAGGCCTCACGCATCATAAGCTTGTTTTGAAACTGTAATTTGCATAGACAAAATGGATAATACAGTATATACATTGGACATTGAGCTGATTGGAATTTTAAACAACCAAGTACTCAAGTTGGTTTTGTTTGTTTTCACTATTGAAATAATGGTGACATTCATCATATTTACACTACAAAATTAACACAGGGTTAGGGGTTCCACTCCCTGTGTAACTAATAGGAAGTAGGGGAGCCCAACAGGTATGCATATCTATGGAAGCCCATGCATTGGTGGTGGGGACTCATCAAGATGCATGAGTTTAGGATACGCCACTCTTTTTTATTTCCTTGGGTCCGAGCACATCAAGGCCTCAGACTGTCACAGTCACACGGTGGTCATGTGTCCTTTTGATTGGTTGCTGAACGTCAAAAAGGGAGGGTCTTATCTTATATGAGCCTATTAGGGGTGGACACTAAAATGGGGGAAAAAGGGGAGAGAGACACGAGGAGGAAGGAAACAAAAACGCAAGAGAGTTGGCGTGCTGCTGTAGAGATAATAAATATTGTAAATCTCATCCCCGAAGTGTTGTGTTCACCAAAAGGAATGGAAGCTAATACCTAGCTGTGAGCTGTCTGTGTAAAAGCCCAGCTTCATCACACAGCTAGGGGGGAAGTGACACTCTGGGAGACAAGTCGAGCTCACCAGGGTTCACGTGAAACCTGCATCCTTTCTTAGGAGCTGGCAACTGATGGCACTCAGTACATGTTGTGGCCTGAAGGCTTGGGCTACGTTAATTCCCCTGGAAATAACAACAAATCATTTCTCCAGTACTACCTGTGCCGTGACAAGATAAACAGCAATTACATCACATTCACTCCTCAGATTAGCGCATCCGGGCCTCTGTACTTTGACTTCTTCTCTACAGTATGTGCACCATATCCAGTATGTGCTACAGGCACCAAATGACGTGGTTCACGGACACAGCTGATGTGTTTCATCCTAATCCTTTATTCCTTAAACTGAAGTTCACATCTCATTTCAGACAAAAACAATAATGTTGGCTTATTTTAACCACAATGAGGATCTTTTCCTAAATAGTATTACCGGTAGTTGCTGAACCTTAACCATATACTGTACTTGTGTGAATAATGTAGGAATGAAATTAAACATTCAAATATTGTCTGTGGAATTTTGCAGAATAGTTCTGTTTGGATGTTTTTGTCTTTTTTTTGGATAAACCACTGTTGCTTCAATTCAGTTACAACATCTGCAGGCATTTTTGCCAAACTGTATCCAGGTATTTGGTGTAATTCAATTGGCATGACTGTCAGCTAAAGGTTTTTCTAAAATCTTCTTTATGGATAGGGGGTAAAGCAGTGGAGTAAAATCCAGCCCTCCAGGCCTTCAGCACCTCAGGGCCAGAGCATCATATTCTCCCCAGCCTGAGGTGTTCTTTCCTGGGAGACAGACAGCCTAATAGAGGGTCATCCATCCGGAGCCTCGGGTGCAGTCTGGCTGATCAATAGGGCACACACACACTCACACACACACACAGAGAGAGAAAGAGAGACATTTGTAGTGCATATACATTCAGATACAGATTATTAATTCAAGGACACCGCTGTGCAGGCATGCGAGACGATAAAAACACTTGCAAGTAGTTGCTAAGATGCATGTACATATGCACATTCACAAACATAATAAACACATAATAATGCAAATGCAAGAAGACATGCACTCAAGAAGAAGACATGCATCCAAAGGCAGATACACATTCTGGGTCTCTGTCATACATACACACACCCACACACATGCACACTCTCTGTACACCCCAGCATCACAGCTCAGGGAGGACATGTTGAGCCCATAGTGATCTGTCTTCATAGCAGCAGCATCTGCTCTTGTCCCTGTCTGTCTGTACAATGTATGAGTGGGAGGTAATTGCAGTGCACAACGCCATCACAGTGACATTAACACATGATGGGGATTAAGTGAAGTCCAATACGGCAGTACCAATATTATCATTCTCTTTTTTTCTCTCCCATTCTCTCTCTTTTTTGAGGCATATTTGGTATTGTTCTTGTCCTTCTTATGATATTGTTTTGTCTTTCCATTTGTTTGCTGCCAGATAAATGCAGTCAGTTGGATTGCTACTTTCATGGACCACTTGCATGATAACTAGCACTATCATAGAGGCTGTCAACAGCTTTTTCAAGATTATTTTTATGGCTTCTCTGCTGTGTGAAAGTGTATGAACTCATATAATGTCACTAATGCTATTTGGGGCGCTGGTCGCAGGCCACTGAGCTCGATGGGTGAGTCCAGTGCATCTCTGAGTCCAAAGATGCAGGTTGGCCTCACATGTTGTATAAAGGATAGTGTGATGATACAGGAGGAGAAATTAAGACTAAGGACCTGATGGCACAGGAATAATAACAACTTAAAGGGGTGTAGAATGATCAAATGTTTATATTATTAAATACATTTGAACAAATTTCGTGTTTTTAATCTAATGACTTTCTTAACAGGAGATACACAGATCCATTTCTAGAGATAAAATGTTGGTCTGGACAATAATTATACATTTTAAAGTTGTTGTTTTTTTAAATGCAAACTAACTTAAGTTCAAAAAATGTCAAAAAACAGAACAACTATTAACAATTAATGAACCCCCTGGGTAAAAATTATATGTCAGTGATTTGCAGTTAAACTACTATTTGATATACAGACGGGTGACAAATTAAAGGAAAAAGCTGAATAAATGAGTGGAGAAAACATAACGAATGCAGATCTGGTGGCTCTGTTATGCTGTGGGGGGCATTTTCCTGGCATGGTTTGGGTCCACTTGTCCCCTTAGAGGGAAGGGTCACTGCAGATCAATACAAAGTTGTTCTGAGTGACCATCTTTATCCTATGACGGGAGTGGTCTATTCCAGGATGACAGTGCCCCCATCCACAGGGCACGAGNGACTTGGTTTAAGGTTAGGTTTAGGTTAAGGTGAGGGTAAGGGTTAGGGTAAGTCTACAGGGAATGAATGTAAGTCAATGTAATGTCCCCAAAAGTGATGGAAACAAACGTGTGTGTGTGTGTGTGTGTGTGTGTGTGTGTGTGTGTATGCATGCATTTTGCATGCTTTTGTCTCAAATTAATCTTTTCCTCTGTTTTCAGGATTGGCCGTCCTCCCAAATACAGGAAGAACCAGCAGAGAGACTACCAGAGTGAGTTTTCTAAATGCACTATACATACTACTTTGATGAAAGGATTTTACCCTGCAGCTTCAGGGGTGTCAGCCCATCAAACCTGTAGTCTTATCCTGCCTTAAGGAGCTTATTATGGATTTCAGTGAAAAGCTTTCATGTCACCTGCATGTGTGAATCTAGTCTCAGACTCATATCTGTCCAGAGATGTAAGACGGTCTGGCAACAACACCTCAGTTTTGAAAATTTTGAATTTGTCTGCCATGAAAAAGACCTGTTGGCAGTTTTAATCAGAAATATTTGTCCTCGTGATCACAAATCAACAACAGTTGAATCCAAGCATGTGTTTGTGTTTGTCCTCAGATATGTCCTCAGAGGGCGTGTATCCGTCACTGTTCATGTCAGCTCTGAGCAGTCAGTCAGACAGGACTCTGTCTCTGTGCTGGGAGCAGCACTGTAAGCTGCTGCCCGGCGTTCAAGGCATTCACGCCAGTCAGGTGGCGGCATGGAGTGTTGATGAGGTGAGCAAACCTTATCATTTACCCACATATTTATTTATGGTATTTTCCTTCTCTGACTTTTCTGATTTCTCTGTCTGTTTTGATTGTTTGAAATCTGATGTGTTTTCATAGGTCTTCAGGTTTGTCCAGAATCTAATTGGCTGTGAAGAACAGGCTCGTGTCTTCAAAGAAGAGGTGAGACCAAGTGTATGTGAATAAAATATTAGGTTAATTCCTACATATGTTATACAGATTTTCTAATGTAGACAATCCTTTGCAGTATTTACTGTCATGTTACTCTGTAGACGTGAGAACAGTGAAAATAAATGTCTCTTAAGTGTCTTTTGGTGGGGAGCATCTACCTGTCACTGTTTGCCATTGTTTTACCTCTTTGCTGATGATGCTCTCCTGAATTTGGCATGTCATCATGATTTTTGATACTTGTACTGTTGCATTATCACATAATTCTGCTGTGTTTGCAACTGTTAGGTAAGCAGTCAGTAGTGGTTAGTAACTAAGTACATTTAGTCAAGTACTGTACTTAAGTGCAATTTTGAGGTATTGTACTTGAGTATGCCCAATTTGTGCTACTTTATACTTTTACTCCGCTACATTTTAAACTGAAACATTATACTTTTTACTCCACTGCATTTATTTGATATATATAGTTACTTTTCAGATAAAATACAAAACACTGTTAAAGATTAAACCAATGGTTCACTTTTTTTTGGCTTGTGACCCCTCACAAAAAAGCAATGTCTGATTGGTGCCCCTTGGCACATCAGATGTGTTTGAGTTGTTCGCAGCAGTTCCACTAAATAGAGATTTCCTCTCTAAACTTCTCAGATGGTTTCATTTAAATGACTATTTGAGGCCCAAAGAGGTCAAATTATGTAATATTTCACAAAAAAAACAAAGATTTGAGAAAATTGCAAAAAAATTAATACATATATGTACAATAGAACTTTGTTATTTCTTCTATCCTCTCCCGTTAATCATCTCACAACCCCTCAGATTTGTCTTGTGACCATTTGGCGGGGCCTAACACCTAGGTTGGGAGCCACTGGACTAAATCACTTTATTGGATATGAAGTACAGACGGGTGACAGATTAAAGGAAAAACCTGAATAGATGAGTGGAGAAACATAACAAATGCAGATCCGCTGACTCTGTTATGCTGTGGGGGGCATTTTGGTGACATGGTTTGGGTCCACTTGTCCCCTTAGAGAGAAGGGTCACTGCAAATCAATACAAAGTTGTTCTGAGTGATCACCTTTATCCTATGATGAAACATGTCTATCCTGATGGGAATGGTCTCTTCCAGGATGACAACGCCCCCATCCACAGGGCACGAGGGGTCACTGAATGGTTTGATGAGTATGAAAATGATGTGAATCATATGCTATGGCCTTCACCACCATCTTCACCACCATCTTCACCACCATCATCAAAAACACCAAATGCAGGAATATCTTTTGGAAGAATGGTGTTCATCCCTCCAGTAGAGTTCCAAAGACTCGTAGAATCAATGCCAAGGAGCATTGAAGCTGCTCTGGTGGCACGTGGTGGCCAACACCTTACGGAGACACTTTATGTTGGTTTTTCCCTAAATTTGTCTCCCGTCTGTACATTAGCTACTGTAATTAAGCACCACTGCAGCCAGCTTTCCACAAAACTGTAACAGGAGTTTGTTACTCATCAAACCACATCAGTCATCCCGTGTCTTTATATCTGTTTTGTCAGAGATTATTAAAATCCTGTCACATATAATCTGTTGCTCCCCAAACCCTGATGAGTCATTATTTCTACTGAATAGTATCAAACAAAGGTCACAACAAACAATTATAATCTGATTGCTGTGCTTATTTCAGTAACTGTAACAGATTACAGCATCGTTTTTTTTTTCATAGTCAGATTCATATAATCCTGTTACATTTAATCCCTCACTCCCCAACCCTGATGAGTCATCACTTCCATTAAGAAACAGTCGCACATATTACACAGCTGTTATCTTCCATAGCCTTTTATCTTGCTTTGCTCTCAGCTAGTTCCCTTATCTTCATAAAAGCAAGCTTTTATCCAGTTTTGCTCATAGCACTGTCTTGGGGGTAGGGTGGAGTGTGTGTGTGTGTGTGTGTGTGTGTGTGTGTAGGTTTTCCTCTCACATGTGAACCAGGTTTCATCATTAGTGTCCAGCCCCTTGTATAGCACAACCTGTTTCTCCATTGTGCATTGGTTAAATGCCATCGCCTGTTATGTGATTTTACAATTAGCTTCTCTTATCTTTCAGGGAGCAACCTTTTATCCATTTTCTTGTTCATAACATTGTCTTGTTGGCCTCTGTAATCTAATTCCTTGTTCTTATCACATCCCTCTTGTTGCGAGTTGCACTTTTTTCTTTCAAAGCTATTTGTTATGACTGGGAGATAAAAATGCTGACTTATTGTTGTGCCTGCTCCTATTCTAAATGCTATTCTTTTTAGCTTTTTCAGCAGTGTATTGTAGCCCCTCAAACATCTTTATTACAAGGGTACTGACAATGACAGCTAGACACTGGAAACTTTGCACAGGCCATTTGTTTGACACTTAAATCCAGTGTGCCTTACAGAATGGATGTAGTTTGATCACAGGAGCAAGTAAACTCCAGACTTCGGGAGTGTCAGTGCCATATTCTTACCATGTGAGCATACAGTGACAAAGCTGACTTATACAAATATCTGCACTTATTGTAATTCAACAGTGTCGGCTGAAAACCTGAAATGTAAATGTAAGAATGTAAGATCATTACCTGGTACCTTGAGAAATGTATCACTGTCAATGTGGATAACAAAGTGGGCAACACAGGGTAAAAACTCGCCTCAGGCACAGAGGAACAGAATGAATAGTGCAGCCTTTTCCTATTGAAACCATCATTCCTGAATGGTCATTTGGCCGATGCACTGAAGGCAGGCAATTCAGCAGAACGTTGATAAAAACTGCCTATTCATCCTTCACTGTGTCAAAACCTCGATCGAAATAGTGTCTGTATTTTTGTCATTTTTTGTCAAAAAATAATAAATGTGTTGGTCTTATCAGTGATTATTTGTACTTGACCCAGCAGCATATCTACTGTACAAATGCATAGAATTTCCATTCTTTATACTGAGGGCAAAGCCTATAAAAGGTTTGATAAAGTTGCCATGGAGACAAGTATTAAAAAGTCAAATAAAATGAAAAAGTCTATTAAAGGCAAAGGCATCATTGGGGTCAAAACTCCATGCAGCGTAAATGATCCAAACTTTTTTTCGGGGGAGCCAGCTTTGGCAAGGAGGTTAGAGAAGAGTCAGTGGTCCAATATCAGAACAACCTAGACAAATTTGGCAGGTATAGTGGATGAGAAACACTTTCTCAGCACCTAATGTTGAGGTGCCCCTGAACAAGACAGTTAACCTTGTTGCTGCTCATTTGCTAACAGTAAAACACTGTAGCTGCCAGATACAGTATAAATATGGATAAGTGTGAAACAGGGTGTTGCTGAAAGCGAGCATGCACGCTCAGTTAACCTGTGGCTGGATAAAGATGAGTTCAGATACAAGGTATTTTGAGTTCAATTTCAACAATAACAGTTTCAGCCTCTAATGTCTCACAAATTGGATTTTTAATTTCTTGGTCAACTTGTGCTGTAGTCTGTCTGCATACATAATTCATAATCTCCCATTTAGTATACACATTAATCAGATCACATTCAGGGCAGATCAATTGCATCCTGTATGGTAGTTTCTTGGTTCTCCCATCCATATGAGGAGTTTCACAGTTTGTGAATATCTGTGGTGTTGACAAGGCAATCTGTGAATCTCCTGTAAAATATACACCAGTGAATTTGTCTCCCAGTGTGCCGACAATAGATAATGTGGTAGTTTGATGTTACTTCCAGGTGATCCAAATGCCATATGTATTACCAACTTGCAATAAACACAACATGTATTATTTACAAAGCATCTTTATGTCCCCAAGTAGTGGCTGTCTCGTGCTGAAATCACTTGAGTACATGCACACAGAGATAGGGAGACACACAGACAGACTCACAGTGCAAAATACCTATGGGGGCGATGAAATCTAACCAGGCGTGTAATCTAAAGATTTCTACCAGAGGAATATTCAGTTCTCCATCAGTCTGTTGCTTCATCCCTCTGTTATCGCTATCCCTCTATCGTTTATTCCTCCCTCCTTCTGCCTCCGCTTTTGCAGGAGCAGACGCTCTCACTTTCTAAAGTAAACATCACCAGATGGAAATGGACTTATTCTGTGTGTGTGTTTGCGGTGTGTATCTGTTCTGTAAGTCATCTTTTGCTCTGTGTGTGTGTGTGTGTGTGTGTGATTCTTTTATTTATTTTTTTTTACTTATTCTGCACCATGCACCTCCCTCTCTCCTTGGATTTCCTTCCTAAAAGCAAATATCTCTTTCCAATACACAGACACACACACACAGTAACACACACACACTTTAATGGACCGAAGGGCTCCCATGTGTCCACGGGGGGGAAAGCCAATCGTCCCACCGTGGTATTGCTGCTTTATGAAAAATGTATGATCGGATATGATACAAAGAAGAACTCATATCTACACAGTTGTGAATTAATCATTTGGTTTTAAGAGCACTCAATAAGTCTGCCAGTGGCTTTGAAATCTTTTTATCAATGTTTTCCTTTTCTTTAACTAGCTGGTTGAGTGCTTTTGACAGAATAGGCATCTCTGTTTTACTCTTTCAGGTTCCCTGTTTCTCTGTTCCTCACTCTATTTCTGTTTAATTCTATCTTTACTTTTGTGTCACCCTCTCTTTTTTTGTCTGCAACTTTCTCATGCACTGTCCCTCTGTCTGTCCATCCAGCAGACCTCTCTATCTCCTTTTGAAGCAGCAGCTATGACTCAGTAAACACGAGTCTAATCACTCTGCCCTTCCAGAAGTCCGATTGCCAGCCAGCTTCCGGTTTGAAATATCATCAATATTTAATTAAGTGATTATCTTTTTAGGACACAACACAGATAGGAAAAGGAAAGAGGCTTAAAAGTTGGCTCCAGTTCATGGATAATCCTCTTGTCAAAATGGGCGCCCCCGCAGTGGTGTTACTGTCCACCCACCTGACCAAACTAAAGTCCAATAGATTAAAAAAAAATAAAAAAATATGGGACTACAACAGGGCCAGAATGTTTTTATTGAACTGAGTTTTTTTCTGGGCAAGCAGACAGTCTGGGCCTCTTATTCCCTACCAACTTTTTCCTGCCCCTTGAAGGTCCCCAACTGCTCTAAGGTCTCCTAGAAGATGTAGTCACTCTTAGAAAGTATAATAAGAAAATACCCCCACACTTTAATTATTAATGTTTATTTGCAACAAATACAAATTCCATTTCTATTGGTTTTTGTCAGGCACCAGAGGTCAAAACTCTTTCACAATACCAAGGGAACATCTCACCAGTCTTGGTTTACTTTCCAGCTTCTTTTCAGTTGATTCCTGACCTACAGTACATTTTGGTCTCGCATTCACAAAACTTCTTTCAGGTATTTCAGCACCCAAACCGTTATCTTTTCCCTAACCTGGTCATTTTTGTGCTTAACCCTAACCAAACCTTAACCATAGTGTTGTCACATAAACAATTCAGATTTATTTTCAAACTGTGATTTGTAATGGGTTTTGAAGGCACAAACAAATGATGCCGACGTGATGATAGAGGCGTTAGATCAGAAAACGCTTCTGTGTGTCAATGATGTTGATGTATGTTGATGTATTTTGTCATTTAATGTGGAAGACTTGCTGCCATGGAATCATACTAAACAACAAACCACTCTAATGTATTTAAGAAGTCCTTCATCCCAGGTGCCATCCAGATTCTTAACTCTACAAAGTGACAGATGAAATCTTTTTGTTTATGTGTCTGTTTTACTAACTGATGGACTGTTTTTTATGTTGCTGTTTTCTTATGTTTGGTGAGCTGAAGACAAATTTCCACCCTGGTGGACAATAAAGATATATTCTATTCTATTCTATTATACAGTATTCTAATGTTGCAAAAACAGACTCTCCTTGGTCTAAGGGCGACAGACAGTGGGTCAACAGAACAGATACTGAGTGGCATAACCAGAACAACACTCAAACACCCAGTCTGGCAGTTGTCAATTTCTTTTGAGAATAATTAGTAATGAGGAGTAGCTCAGCAGGCAGGTGACTGGGACAGGTGACAAAAGGAGCACACTGAAAACTCTCCAGTGCTAGCTAGTCGACATGTGCAGAATGGTAGATAGGCAGTGAAAGTACACATTAGAATGCGTAGTACACAGATTAATAAGAGAAAGCAGGTAATGGAAAAGAGGATGAGGAACACAGAATCAGGACATTCTAGTAAAGCGCAAGGACAGTATCATCTGCAAACAACAAAACAGTCACCTTCCCTACCCCTCTCAAGACCGCAACTGTGCTTAGATGGCCTTGAGCCAAACATGTGAGCACAGCTTAAATAGCCCTTAAATAGCAGCAGCCAAAGTACTTTTTACAGAGACCGGTAAACATATAGGCATTCTGAAAACTGCATCCTGGAGATGAGATTGGCACAATGTCCTCTGCCACACACCCATAAGTGTTCTGCTACAGGCTTAAATTGTAGCTTTTCTTGGAGGCCATTAGGTCCTAATATTGAACTATCAGCAGAGAAAATAGATCTATTAAACCTGCTGTGATTTTAATAGCTGGACTCTTTTAGAAGCATCCGGGGCAAACCACTAATGCTATTGTTAAAAAGCCAGTAACCAAGGTTGGCCATTGCCGTCTTAAGTGGCAGTCTGGTAGTTTCAAAGTCGGGCATCAGGGCCTATGCTGGGTAACTTGACACTGTTGACTTTTGAACTTCTACTGATAAAAACATGGCACTGATGCACATTTTTCAACCGTCCCAATGTGAACAACACTGATTCATTCAATATTTAAGATTTTACAAGTACAGTCTCTAAAACGAAACATATTTTGTTTAAAGTTGACATGTATAAACAGACCATGGCAGAAATGCCAGCAAGTTATCAGTCACAGACATTCGCAAAGTTGGCCTTTGTTTGTCTTTATTTTAGTACCGGCTGGGTCAACACTTTCTGTGGCTCTGCATCGGCTAAACTGCATTAAGAGCCTATTGCTTTAAGAGTCTCCACTGCTGGGGAAGCTCCTGTACAGTGGGGCTCCCATTAAGACACACAACTATTATATCTGTGTTATTGTTGGAGGTGATAAATCAGCAGCTCTGAATAATTTACCAGCATGGAGGAGGAGAGAGATGAGAGATTTAAAGGTACTACACAGAGAATGGAAAGCTCTCATTTGTTTGTCTCTCTCTCTCTCTCAGTCTCTCTCTCTCCCTTTCCCTTGCTCTCTTCCCCGATCTCTTTCTGTCCCCATCTGTCTCCATTTCTGTCTCCAACTGGTTTTGGGAAGGAATCATGCTGCTTGCCTCAAACACACACATGTACACACAAACCTCTCTCTCTATCCTGTGTTTGTGGAATCATATATCACTACGGGCAGGGGTCTTATCAAGCTAAACTTTGATTTGGCATGTATCACACTATGATGTTATCTTAATTATGTTCCCAGACGTTTTCAATTGATAAAGCTTATCTATTGATAGAGATTTTTCGATAGGGATTATCAAAGGTTTGACAAAGAAGAGGGTGAAATCTAAAGTAACCTCTACGTAAGTGGTTTCTTCCCATCTAAACTGCAGGAGGCGCACACAGCACGGTTTTTCTCATTGTTAGTGTTCTGCCAAAACCTTGTATTTCCAAAAGGTCACCCTTTCGGTATCTGAATCTATTCTCAAATAGTCAGACCTTTGCCTACTGTTTATTCTCAGTGCAACAGAAAGGTCTTCCTGAAGCTTTTCTTAGGCAGACAGTATCATCCAGAATATATTTTTCTTTGTTATTTTTCGAATTCAACTCCAGACCGATATTTAAAACTACCTACGCCAATGTAAATGTGCTGGGGTCATTGCACTATTGACACTTGCTGACGCACTCACTGTACATCGCACAGGATAAGTGAATGATCTAAAAGCCTTGAATGTAAATGTAGCATGTGGGCAGCATGGAGTGAACAGGTTGTGAATATAATGAAGGGGTGGAAGTAATCAATCACTTGAGGCCCTTCAGTTCGAGAGTGGAAGTAGGGACCACTTGACGCCTGTGGAATATAACTCGAGTCAGACTATACGCACTGGGTCTCTGTCGTCACGTTATTATGTACTGTTTCTTTATGACCGCTATTACTACTTTACTGGATAGAAACCGATGATAGCATGCTATTCTGTAAAATATACACGCTCCTAACACGACTTCTGCTACTTTGACCACCTTTACTACTAACAAGGACATAAAATACAAAAAAGATTCGTTCAGTTCATGAAAGACCATGAAGGGCGTTATATGACACTTTAGCTGGACCAGTGTCTGTACTTTTTCTTAAGTTCAGGTTGGAAAATGATGCTTAAAAAGATTGATGTGGATTGTGGATAACTCAGTGGGACACATTGAGACAAAATAGGACATTTGGCTGTGTGTCGGCAAGTAGGACAAAATAAGTCTGGCCGACATAGCAAAGCAAAAACAAAAATTCATTCAGTCAAGGCAATTGCTAAGAATTCAGCCCTCTTTGCAAATTGGAAATGAAGGTACACCAATTCAGTTGTTAAAAGCAGCCTTACATCAGCCTTCCTGAACTCTGAAATCAAGGTGATATTTTCCATTGTGTAGTTCTGTGTGACTTTCTTTATCTTTCTTTTACTTGGGAGAAGTATAAACTTAATTCAATACCAAAGGAAAGTATTAGACAGAAAGTTTCACTTACGTACATTTATAGGTAACATTGTGGATGAAGTATAATGAATATACACAAGAACACAAAAACCATGGTGTTCATACAAAGTACATAGACAAATAGCTCACACCTGTGTAAACTGAATGAAAGGAATAGATGCTTCAGAGTTTGAATAAGCCTCTTCAAGCGTGCTTTGCTGTGAATGCATGTTTTTACATCTGTTAATAGGCCTTGCTTCTAAGCTTAGGAGTCTGTTCTAATCAAGTCAGAAAACCAGGTTCACTGCTCTGTGCTCTTCTTTAAAAACATAACAACCAATTAAGTTTAGCAAACTTCACTGTGTGTAATTAGCTGTGAAAAGGCAGTGTGCTGAATAAAGGGTACTGTTCATTACAATCATGATCACTGATCATGTAATTTATTTTACAGTTTTGTTGTGAAAGCCCAGTCAGTTTTTTCTCGAATTTCCACAGTCACAGAAATAATTGTAAATGCCTGTTTACCATGACTTTCTGGTTTAGATATTTAGGATAGAAATCCAACTTGATTTATTTTTAAAGGCTTCGTAAGTTCCAGCAGTTTCACTGAAGTAGCTGTGTGGATAAAGGAAGACTCGAACACTGCTGGGGTTTTTGGAGGATGACTCCCTCTGCGGCCACCCGCTGGCGAGTGGATGCATTTATGAGAGTGTAAGGCACTTTGTATAAAAGCATCTGCCAAATGGCATTTGTTAGTTATTGGGATGTCAGCTTTGGTGCTTTATCAGCTGCATGAAGCCTCAACTCAGCTCTGTTTAAACAGTGTCATGTCTGAGTGGTTAGTTTTATCAGAACCGTGAGGTTGTGATGTCCACATGTGAGACATCGTTGTTTCAAAACTAGGTCAGTATATGAGACTTTAAATAGCTTACTGGATGTAATTTGTGCCATTTTCTACTGCTTCCATGTCACATTTCATTAGGTTTTCTGTACTGAGAATTGTCTGTATCAGTTGCCAAAGGGCTGGATAACCACATTCTTAAAATGCCATGATTGGTTTCTTGTTGCTAGTCTTTTTACATGACAACTAAAAGAGTATTTAGCAGCATGGCAGATTAAGCAGGATTCAGCTATGGGAATTTGGCAGGTGCCAATGTTTTGCCAACCTTATCCGACTGCCTGCCTCTTGTCGCCCTGACGCACCGCACAGCCTCTTGAGTGACCTTACATAATGTAGATCAAGCGACTCAGATGTTCAGACTTGCCAGTCTCACAACTGTTCTCAGACATGATTGACATCAGTGACTGGTTGCCACAAGCCCAGCCATGAATGAAGGAAACACTATAGCAGAGCGACCCCCACAGCAAGCTGAGTTTGTGCAGTACAAACTCAAGCGCAGACGCAACAGAGGACAGCATTTCTGTGATAAATTGCATTTGAACATCAAAGTTCAAGGCAGAATACTGTCATTATCTCCATATGCAGTAGTCAGTATACAAGTGAACAAAACACAAAAAGGGCCAAAGTTGACTTTAAACCTGAACACTGTTTTTAGGACTCATTGAGCTCAGGTTGGGTAGCAGTTCTCTAGCTGCCTTAATCCAGATTTATGGCGCAGAAATGTTCTCATCCTACTTCTACTATCTAATTATGAGATTATTTTGTGCAATTACATTCACTTTTATTAACTTTGTGATGGAGAACAATATGGGGACGTTCACACAGGATATTGGTTTGCTAGCTCACAAATTACAAGTTTGTTCAGCGTCTAAAGCCATTTCTGCTGCCATCAGTCACATGCAGGAGAAAACACAAGCAGCCCAAGATGACCAATCCCAGTTCTCCTGAGCTCCACCCAGTATCTCCCCTGACATGTATTTGAGGAGGTGCATGTTGAGCTTCTGCTACATCGTGACACAGAAGCATAAATCCAGCTTTACCGCTAGGTATGTTTAGATGACTTGCTTGCTTCTTAACTTGAAGAGCATCAGATCTTAAGGAGCAGGACTCACCTGTTTCTCAGCGCTCTGAGATCAAAGGCAGTAATACACACTCCAGTGTATGCAACACTTTATTTGTTCACATAGAATAACAGATATACACAACTCTGATTCCTGCATGCATACGCATGAGCCCCTCTCAGTGTTACTCTGCATGGGTCTGTGGAAATGCTCCTGTGTAATGAAGCAGAAACTTTAATAAGGACTTTACAAGGCAGAGATTCGATTCTCTTTCTCTCCCTTATGCTGTCTCTCTCACACTCACGCATACCTGCACACACCATTTAATTTAAATCCCACCCAGGTTGAGCGGTCAAGGGGGAGACGAGAGAGGGGGAGGAACATGTAATGAATATTGGGACATATATTAACTGTCACAATGGGACGTCCACTTTCACTTTTTCATCTTCTCTCTCGCCTTTCTTCGGGGTCACTCAGCCCTTCGCTCTCCCTCTGAGCTGTAGCTGCCCGTCTGCCTTTGACACCCCCGTCCTTACACACTCAGACTGACTAATATGGCTCTTGTAGACATGGGAGGAGGGCCCAAAGATGGGAGAGAGAGATGGGGAGGGAGGTGACACACATACTGTACACAGAAAAGTAGTATCAAAATTAGGTAATTGTACAAACCTTTCAGTTTGGAAAAAAATATTAAAATTTTAATAATAAAAATCTCAATAATCGTACCAAAATTAAAGTTTACTCACCTGCGATTGGCTTTGTTAAATTTGAGACCAATTTGGTATAAAAATGGTATAACTTGAAATAGTTTTCACTGTAGTTTAAAGGGTCAGTTCACCAAAATTTGCGAACAACAAACAACAAACAAAACATAAGCAATGTCCACGTCGCTATGGATATGCCACAGACCTCGTTGTGGACATAATGCGTCCCTATGAAAAGTGTTGACAGTGTGTTCTCTATCTGATTGTGATCTGAAAAAGATGTTGCTGTTTAATTTTTAGATATAATTTCTCAATTCTTTAAGCGCCACAAACAAAAGTGGATTCACCTTTGTTGTGTCGGTGTGGCAGCAGAAATATAAGAGATGGATATCTCAATACCTGGGCAAATCAAACCAAAGCTATGTGCATGTTGAGATAGAATTGTTTAAATATGGGTTTTTTTACGTTGTTACTTTATCATATTGTATTTTGGGTCACCATTTGCACATCACACATTCTTGGTGGGAATAAGAGGGCCACACGGAGAGAGGGAGAGAGAGGAGAAGAAGAGACACGGGGTGGAAGGATTGTAACCACAGCAGGGGCACTTGTCTGCCATCTCTCACTGAGACAACCTAGAAGAGAGATCAGGGGAGGTGGAGAAGGAGAAACTGAGAAATGCAGGGGTGGAGGGAGACAGGGAGGACAGGGTTTTCTTGAAGCTCAGTGGAGCGTTGATGTGTCTCTGTCCAGCTGAGAGCAAAGAGATAGAGAACCTATCTGCTTTACCAGGGGGTCTGCAGAGACACATGCAGGAGAAACAAACAGAGAGGACGGAGAGATGGAGGCTGAGGTAAAGCGAGAGAGAGCGGCATATCGATGTGAAGATAAAGACCAGCAGTGACAGAAGGAGGGATTAAGGGAAGACTGCTGTGATAATAATTGCTATCATCAGTAGTTTTTTATTTTGCTGTTGCAGTGGGCTCTGCCTTTTGTTGGGGAGAGGGAGGTAGATCACTGAAGCTGCAGGCAAGATTTCTATGTAAAATCACACCCGGGCAGTCGGCCTAAATCACAAACCAGTGCTGCAGTGGAGGAAAGCATCAAATTCCACCTACAGTACAGTAGCTGAGAAGACTTCCTCCTGTCTGGTATGGATAATTCTCACTTCTCTCTGGCAAATCCTTCAAAATTGAGTAAAATACAAACTGTCAGCAGCTGAGCAGCATTTTTGTCCAAAGAAAGCTGAACTTACGAACAACTTGTGTCTCTCCTGTCACAATCAACAGCATAGTACAACTTTACCACCAATGTAGCACTTTTATTTAGAAGCTGCTACTACAGAGGTATTCGTGACTGTCCTCCCAAGAATAACAACAGCATCAGTAATTTCAGCAAATGTCCCAAAATCTGTTTACACCCTCTAGCAGCTGTAGTAATTATGAGGGGAGCAGAGGAGGAAGTTGGGTGACTTTATACAGTTGTACACTGTAGAGCAGCAAAGTCCACATAGGTCAGGCTGGATGGATGGGTCAACACAACATCGTATTTTTAGGCAGGAGACTGCTGTCGCTTCCTGTTTCCAACTGGCAGTCAACATTTTTTACAGTTTGCTCTATCGCAAAGTTGAGTTGCTTGCTTATCTCACATGGACTACAGTGTGGCAGCATTTTGAGTAAAATAGTTTATTTCATGGTGACTATGTGGATCCAACTGTGTGTGTGTGTGTGTGTGCTGCGATTAAATGTATGTTGTGAACCTACCCATTATTAAAACATGGAGATTACACATCCTGAATGGGCCCTCTATTCTTCATATTAAAAATTAATAGAGAGTAGAGAAGAAGGGAGGAGAGAAGGGGGGGAGGAAGGAGGAGATGTGATGGCAGGGGAGAAGATTTGAAGAGGCGAGAGCAGAGGAAAAGACAGAGCTCTTGGTTTTAAACACAGGACCTAGAAGGTACATTAGAGCCATCAATAAATCAAGAAATAAGAGAGTAGTTTAGAAATCAAGGAAAAGAGTTACATGCTTTTTCTCATAGCTTTTGACTATTTTTCAGCAGCTGAAAATAGCTTTTTTTCTCTTAGACCCCCCAAAAATACTCTCTTGCATTAGTCTAAAAAGATTAATTTCTTACCCTAAACATTTCTTCATTGCTTACTCCTAGTGACTCTTTTGTTGAAATTATGATATGAACTGTAGCTGTGCTTGCATCAGAAATACTATTGCATATTTATCATAAAAAAACACAGCAATTGGGCATTAGCTGCTCCAGTCTTTTGCCAGTACATTATTACAAACTTCAAATCTAATTACATTTCAACAACCTTGTAATGCTTGGGTGGGCCCACATTCAATTATGAAGGCTTCATGCTTTATTTTAGGCGGTCTTAATTATTTATGTCATTTTTTAATAAGCTTCCACGTTCTCATGGCTAAATGTCTCAATGTTTTATGACTAAAACATTGTGTTCTCTCATGACCATCAAAAGATGATTTACGGGGTTATTGTCTGGGGTTTGAAAATCCATCAGTCATTTCTTACATCTAACGAAGAATCCACTACAAAGTTGGTTAAAGGACAAAAAGTCAACATTTGTTTTTAGATAAAATATAGTTTTCATGACCATTTTCCCTATCCAAGTCTGCTCATTTTGTTCTACAGTTAAAACACCATTTTCTTGTGGTAACAGAGGGTCTCAGTGTCAGCCAAGTGGCCGTTTCTTAGTGGTAGAAACTCAATGTTTAGATTACATCATCAGTAAGGTTGCGGAGAGAGAAAGCTCTTATCCCCTTGTCCTCCTCCTCTCTTCTTTTACAATTTCTCTCACAGTTTTATATACGAACAGTATTTCCTATTTATTGCTAGCTGACCTTATATTACTACCCATATAAAATCTAGCAAACTCTCTTTAACTTGTCTGGCATACTGATGACCTTGTTTTAGTTGCATTTTAGTGAATCTACTCTTAAGTTGAAGCCTGCTGTGGCCTGCTTGAGCTTAACCAGTAAAAGGAAACTCACAGAACCTGGTAGCCAGCAAGATATGTCATTGATGAAGGTGGTCAGCATGTTGGAGAAGAGATCGAGCTGCTGCTGATGTTTTTGTAGCTAAAGTTAATAGTGAAATCAGCAGGTACTGTAGGTAGCCAGCTAAGGTAATACAATTTATTTTATTTCACTGTAAACCCTGTCAGCAAGACAGAGAAATAGGGAGACATTTCAGTCATATTAAGGATGTTATCCCAAGTGATAGATTTTATAACAGTACACCATAAGAGGTGGGATGATGGGAAGTGTGTTTCCAGCTTTATTCTTTCACTATTTATCGTTAACACTCCTAAGTACCTCTGATTCTCTCAAAAACTTTTCTCTCGTTCTCTGTATCTCCACTGTCTTTTATCATACACACCCGCTCTTCAACCTCTCTTAGCTCCAGTGGGTTTTGCAGCACAGTGATAAATCTCACAACCTGGTTTCTATTTAAGTAAAATATGTACAAACTTCTGGGGAGGTTCACTTAAACAATTACCTTTTTGAGCTGAGTAATTTACTTTATGTGAAACATAACATACTTTATGTGTCACCAACAAATGGATAAATAACAAAGACCGGATGTTCTTTCTCAAGTTTTAAACTTCAGCCATCAAAACAGACCTTTTGGTTTTATTTGCCCAGATATGGTATGTGTGCCGGATGATGAACACTGTCGACAGGTGGACTGACGAGAAGTTTCCTGAGCACGTTACTGCTCCTCACAGGACAGAGCTTCCTCACAACTAGAAAGGCAGTTCATCATGAGATTTACTGTGGATGTTCTTGGTCCCCAGAGGATGAATCCGCTAGCATTACTGCCAAAGTGATGCGTGCTCCCAAGCGGATAAACCCTTGTGTTTTTAATAATGTCATGTTTTTGTTTTTTTTCCTCTAGCGCCACTTTCAGGACAAACTTTATAGAATAGAAATGTCGGTTCGCTGATTATTCCATCCAACACTTCAGTGTTTTAGTTTGTAATAAACATAGCAGCCTCTAGGGCCCACTAGTGTAGCTTTACACTTTTAATCTGGTTTCCTGTTTGTTTTTTCACTCTTTCATTTTGTGTGGGTATTTGCATCAGCGTGGACTGATGTGAAAGAGTCTGTACTTTTATGTGTCTGCATATGTCTTCTATGTGAGGAAAGCATGATGTATAGTTAAGAAAACAAATATGGCATTTGTACAATAGCAACAACCACTCATTGTTAGCCTATTTTGGAGATTGCTGGAGAAGCTGGAAATTATTGGGTGTGAAGCCGTGAATTACTGTAGGTGTAAGGCTTAAATGACGCCCACCGGCTCCTTTCTCAGTATCCTAGCTCGTGTTTCACAAAGGATATATACAGTACAGTACATCAGCTCCTGTGTATTGATAGATCCTTATACATAACCTTTGTTTTATCACCTCATTGAGATTAAGGTATCTGTTGCAAGACAAACCAGAGTACAGCAGGAGAAAAATATGTAGAGAGAAGACGGACATACGCAATTAACATCAAAAACAATCATAAAAATCTCTAAATAGTCCAAAGCTGAGAATTTAAAATCACCCAATGGGATGAGACAGTCAAGTTTTAAGCTACAAACAGTCTTTCCAAAGTCAGTATTTACCCGGGGAATATGGAATAGCCGGAATTGAGATCTGTGCTGGTGAGAGGAGGAATGTATTGTGGTGTTATCAAAATGCAACCTATCAAATAAATGTCCAACAGTGATAACATTAAGATTAAAAGGTAATTAAAAGCTTAGTCTATATCAACTGTTTGTGATGAGAGCAGTTTCACACATAATCTCTTATGAAAACATCTGGAGCTGGATGAGGCTGACGGAGGATTTTCAGCAACCTAACCTTCACATTCTTTCGTGACTGATGACCGACAGCGTCTACCACAAGCAAAGAATGATTCACTGTTTGTCACCGTGCAGAGAAAACACAGAATTTATAAAAATCACTGTGAAAAAAGGAGGCAAAGAAGACAAATGTGTGCAGATGAGATAAAACAATAAGAGGCTTATAAAAGCAAGCCAAACTCAAAGCAAATACAAACAGAAAACACCAAAACGACAAGCCACGAAACATCTGACTGGGATAACCGCATCAGAACAGGCAGCAGAATGAAACATGATGGAAAATTGTAAAACAACAAGATACAGAGGATAATGTTTCAAGAAAAAGCCAAATCAGTGGTGGTACATTTTTAAATGCCAAAAACATGCATTAACGTCAACAAGAAACTTCACAACAGTCCCATTTTCAGATTAATTGACCTTTCAGAGGTTTGTATCCAACAGAAACGATGTATTTTTATTTTTCAATAGCATCACCATATCCTTCATAGACCACGCTTTACAGCAGAAGACACTTCATCTTCACCGTAGAGAGCATCATGTTTTTTCTATAACCTTGTGTTGAACAGAGCAGGATAAGCACTCTGAGCTACAAGCAAAACAGGAGAGAGAGGACAGGAAGAGAAGGGGAGAAGTGACAGTTAGTATATCCACAATCAGAGTCAATGTTACCTGCATGGTTATCTGTAAACAGTAAAACAGTTTTTTTTGTCAAAGAACACCACGCAGCAATGTGGGTTTTTCTAACGCACTGCATCTCACATGTGTTTTTGCCCCTCAGCCATAAACGTTTTCATGATGCAGTGATGCAGAGAAAGATGAGTAACACGCAATTTAAGAACATCAACACTGAAGTATCACATGAAGTATTCATAAGTGCAGGTATGTCAGGAGAGGGAGGAGATGAGTGTTTGTTCTACAAGACAGAAGGTGAGTATTGAAAGCCATAGCTCACCACCTTGCAAGGTAAAGAGTGTGACGACACTTAAGAATCAGAATCAGAATCAGTCCGGGGTCTTGTTGATGAGGCCAGCTGCAGTCAGGAAGAAACTATTTTTATGGCGTGAGGTTTTGTTCCTGATGGACCGCAGCCTCCTGCCCGGAGGGAAGAGTCTCAAACAGTTTGTGTCTGGGGTGGGAGGGTTTTTCTGATCTGATGCCCCAAATCAATGTTGATAAATAAATCAGTTTTATGATGTGACAACGGTGTGGTTGAGGTTTGGTTAGGTTTAGGCACTGAAACGACTTGGTTAGGTTTAGGGAAACATCATGGTTTGGGTTAAAATGACTACTTCACTAAGGCTAGGGTACCTTCATCATCATGGTGACAATAAAAAACAATTTCAGGGTTAGGGAATGATCGCAGTTATGCTTAAAAAGAGCAGCGTTGACTCGCGGTTGGAAACAGGAAACTAACAGCAGTCTCCTGTGTTGATGTCTGACGTCTTGTTGACACATCCATCCACCCCGGCCTGACCCTGACCTCCCTACACAGTCTTGTTGCTGTATCACAACGTCACCTGACTTCCTCCTTTGCTCCTGTCATAATTAGTATGGTTGCTAGAGGGCTTTGTCACTTGAAGGTAAACATATGTTGTTTTGGGGCACTGGCTGAAACGACTCGTGCCGTTGTCACTGTTACTGATTAGTATCAAGTCAGACCCTGCAGCTACAAGACCGATTTTAATGGATTTGCATCAGCTCAAATATAGCCGAATTCTGACCCTTTCTTCGTACTCTGGGCCTTTACTGTACATCTCAGCTAGTACTGCTAGTGTTGCTGCACTGCTCTCCTTTCCCACTCTGCAGTGCCAGAATGTCGCTGCATGTCCATTTGAAAATTAGTGCACAAACGTGAAGAATTATTTGGCCGCACTGGGCCATTGAGTGTCTCTAAGTTCAGTACTGAGGTTGGCCAAATACACTTAATAGCTAAGCTCTGATGATAGTGAATTCACTTTCACCAGCTAAAATGACAAATGCGGCCCGCAGATTATACCAGCTGTCGCTAATTAATGTTATTACCGAATAGCCAAATGATGAAAGGCCAAAATGAAACTCGCCTGTTGTGTAGTTGCTCTCTGCAGCCGGTGTCTGTTCCAGAGATCATTTGTGAGGGAAGACCCTGCGCTCCATAACGCCATTGTGCAACTGGGAGTGTTTTTCTAGACTCCAACAGAGTGATTCATCTTCTCTCGAGCAGATCGTGTCACGTCAGTTTCAACAGTCACATTTTGTCAGTTAAACTTTCAGTCATATCATATCAATAATTTAAGCTCGTAAACATAATATTTTTGAATCAGGACCGTCAGTATTTGGATGAAGAAGCTTGTGAAAAATAAGCTGTGTCAAATTTAGAAATCTACAGCTGTTATTTCAATGTTTCAGATGAACGTTTAATTGACATTTAATAAAGTATTGGATCGGACAGAATTGGCAGATACCCAATAGTAAAGGATTCGGATCAGTATCGGGGCCAAAAAAATGTGATTGGGGCATCCCTATATTTTTGTTGCCTAAACTTAACCAGCCATAGAGGTGGCAGATCAGAAATTCATCATACGAAGACATCTTTGGGACAGATGGGTCAAAGTAGAAGCCACTGACAAAACAACCTGTTTTGGTTTTTAGTTATAAGGATTTTCTTAACAGATACAGTCCATTCAGTTTTATGGCATAGGTTTCATATTTGACGTGGACACATATTCTGGATATGATAACAAATTGTACAAAAAAAAAACATGCAGTAGATGATATGATATAATATGATATGATTTATTTATAGATTGCAGACATGAAGAAAGAACCGAGGGATAACATGTTGAAGTTAAAACACTGATTTCCAACATGGTCCCAGGATGTTAAAAGACAAGACATACAACATGAAACTAAATAATAAAATCCTGGAATCCAAAAAGACATCACACAAGTGAAATAAAAAAACGCCCACATCAAAACAACAAAAATACAACAAGGACAACTTGATGGATGTTGAAGTACACCAGGAGCAAATTTCCCCTTTATTATCATCTAAGCTCAAACAGAAGATGTAAATACACATGAGAAAAATGTGCAGATATCGTTAAACTAAACCTCCTGATGTACGGGTTTGAGCAATTGAGGAATTCAAAAATTGAATAGGGATGGAGGTTAATTTGCCACTTCCTCTGATACCTAGATGGACATGTGACTTTTCCTCAAGACAGATACAGCATGTTCTCACAGTCATGATCTTCAGTGTGACGGCAATCAAAGCAGCAGCCAGACTCCCTTCACTGCTAAAGTGGCTCTGATTGGCTTTTGATATTCTCTTCTCTTGGGAAAAACACTGTTCTCAACATGCAACAGGGCTAATTCAAGGAATGCAGATGTTGTGTCGTGGATATCAAAGTGTATTTTTCCAGGCATTATAAGGGCAACATCATTAATGGTGGTGAGATAATAAACTCCTCATGTACTCTTGTTGCTGTAACAAGCCCTGCAGTGCCCCTAAACATATCTGTTCATATTTGTTCTGTTTTCTCAGCAATGTTTTCTCTACAATCTGAGTACTAAATTCTAAGAAAAACATATACCTCCTCTAGGTGAAGGGTTACCAGAGCTACAGCCAATCCATTTCCCATCCACCATGACTTTTTTCTCTGTGTGTGCACAGCGGGGTTAAACTGAGGAAAATCTATCGAGTAAATCAATCATTCTCCATCACGAGCAGATTAAATGTCCACATAATCAGCAACTCTTAAGAATGCACCCACATATGTATAAATAGACATCAAACACATACACACATAAATATGTTGGTGCAGTTTCAACAAACATTTTGTTGTGTGGGCTTTCGGACTCAGCTACCTACACACACACACAGCTGTAATTATGTGGAAAGTACAGTGGCCATTTCTTTTCATTGATATCACCATTCTGTAAATGGTAGCAGCAATAAAGTTGATCTAAAGATTCAGGGGCTACATGAGAAAGGACAGTAATAGTGTTTGATTATCTGTCTCAGTTTGACTTAGTGTGTGTGTGTGTGTGTGTGTGTGTTTAGAGAAAAGAAAACAGGGTCCCTAAATAGCTCCTCTAACATAATTACCAGTGTACAACAGACACACAAACACAGTCACGGAAGCATGTGTGCACGCATACGCGCAACATGCTGTTTGTCATGTCTGTAACAGTGTGATTGGTTGTCTGTCAGGGCAACTGGCAGATCATTAGCCGGCTAGCAAGCTACAAAATTAGCATCCCGTGACAGAAATATGCAGACACGTGTTAAGAAACACGAAACACAAACCAACACACATCACTTACTGGAACTAATGAATGTGCTGCAGCAATATCAACCACATGCTACAAGGCATGTGAGAAATATTAGTGTGGGGAGAGAACTTTCTCTAACTCTGATATCTGTTCACATTGAAGATAAATGTGGAAATGACGTTAATAATTAGAGGGAGGCATGCAAAATCTAATGTGAAGAATGAGCTTTGAAAACACATGCACAACAAAATTATTTTTTCCCTCTTTGTCATTCTGTCTTCTCCACTCTGCCTCAATCTTTATGCAGCGATCACCCTTAAAGATATAAAAAATGAATGGACTGCTTAAACATTTAGAACACCTATAAAGTTTTCCAGGTTCAAGGTTTCTAAATGGCTTCGACCTGAAGGGCCACCACAGTTTGAGCTACTTCACTATACAAATTTTAACATTCAGGATCCCTGAGAAGCATTCATTATTCCTCCAAAGTGTCCTCCAACAGAAGTACACTAGCACACCAAGTAGGCTTTATCTACAGAATGAATTATTTATATATATATATATATATATATATATATATATATATATATATAAA
>NTHP01000230.1:41054-62039 GCA_003416845.1 Oplegnathus fasciatus | reverse complement strand
AGTGAAAATTGATGGCATCATGGATAAGAAAGTATACCACAACATTCTGGTGAGGCACGGAGTACCATCTGGGAGTCGTCTTATTGGGCCTGGATTTATTTTCCAAGAGGACAATGACCCTAAACATTCTTCTAACTATTGCCGGAACTACCTGCGACAGAAGGAATCTGCTGGAACACTGAAAATGATGGACTGGCCCCCTCAAAGTCCGGACCTCAACCCCATCGAGCAAATTTGGGGCGAGTTGGAAAATAAACTGGACAGATCTATTGTACATTCAAAGGAAAGCCTTCGGCTTGAGTTGCAGAAGGCATAGGATAACATTAGTGTTGAAGTTCTCAGGAAATATATTGACACTATGCCAGAGAGATGTGCTGCTGTAATTGCTGCACAAGGTGAACATACCAAATATTAAAGAGTGGATAAAAACAGTAGGACTCACTTCATCTGATATTTGTTGTGCTCAGAGCAACCATCTGCATGTTTCATGAACATTATGAAATGAAATCATGTTTTGGAGGCAAAAAAAAAGGTCAATATTTTCAGATCTGCCAGGTGTTCTAACAATTTTGGCCACCACTGTATATATATATATATATAAAGGAATATAGAGAGAGTGTAACTGAGAGAGAAGTAGAACAAGAGAAAGGCAGAAATAAAGGGAAGGATAGAGAGGCCAAAACAAACAGTAAGAATAACAGAGAGCCAATAACTAAAGTAAGAGTGAGAGGTGAACCAAGGTTTTAAAGCCTCTCAAGGTTTGATGAATAATTCCTTTTGCCTCAGATGGGATCCAAAGTTTGTTTATTCTTTCTGAAGCAGTTTCTGACTTTCAACAAGCCGCAGCACATCCTGGCTATTGTGGAGTGGAGTGGAGTGAAATGACCTTT
This sequence comes from Oplegnathus fasciatus, assembly GCA_003416845.1. Taxonomy (NCBI): domain Eukaryota; kingdom Metazoa; phylum Chordata; class Actinopteri; order Centrarchiformes; family Oplegnathidae; genus Oplegnathus; species Oplegnathus fasciatus. Next base: position 61,149 of record NTHP01000230.1, on the reverse strand, counting down.
CAGTCCAAGTGTAGCAGAGTGTGTAATGTTGTTGAGACTGCGTGATAACTTTGCCCTCCTAAATTTGCCATCAAAGACAGTTTCTTTTAAAAGTGCCAGATAAGATAAGGCAATTGCCGGGTCTAAAACCTGTTAAGGCCAAAAGGTGAAAAGCATGATTGTTCTCAATGGACTAACGTGCAATTTAATGTAACATAGTGACAGTCTTAATGTGTGTGTTCTGAACGTGTTTTCTCCTGCATCAATAGAGGTCCAAAAGGGTCTACTTTTATCTACCCGAGGTAAACAGACATAATGCCTGTTTGTATGTATGTATAATTGCTAATTATGTGACGATTACGGTTAATGGTTGCAGGGATGTCTGCACAATACATAATGAGGGTCTGTAACTGGTATGAAAATATATGAAAAAGACTGCAGAACACACTACATCTGGGTTTCAAGGTATTTTTATTTACAGTATGATGTAGTAAATTAAAGAGTTTGATAAGAAATATGTTTTAAAAACCTTTCAGTGAAATTTAATCAATACCAAAATATTACATAATTATTACTGAGCAATTTTTGAAGCTTCAAACTCTCAGAAATGTTTGACCTGCTGCACTCGATGTACAACACCACAACAGTACGAGTACAATGTGGGGTTTGTAAATTTAATAATGAAATAGCTAATCAGATTATGTATTCATGTCAGCTGTAATCTTTTAATCCCTAATCCAGATAAAAGACGGTGAAATCTGATAAATCTGATACTGAATCCCCCCCCTGTTGTTGTGTTATCATCAGATAAAAGTGAACAATGAACAAAAAACAGACCGCACTGTATCTCTGTGCGTGTGTACATCTGTGCATGTGTGTAGAAGCTCACACAGAGGCCAAAAGTGACTACTTCTGTACACTCAATTACAGGCTACAAAAGGTCTTGACTGGTACTCTTTTGAAAAACACTCCAACAGTTGAAAAGAACAGAAAGAACAAACAAAGAAAATACAGCTTGGGAACAAAGTTTATCTGCATGTGGCAATAAGTCACATTTAATAGTGAACATGATGACGCTGGGGGGGAGTGGGGAGGGGATGGCTGTTCTACCTAGTTTCCATTATACAAGGCTAATGGAATTGTAAATGGGCAGATTTAGAAATATTACAAGAGGAAATATTAAGGGAGACAATGTTGCATGTTGTTGCATTTTAATTTTATTATTGTAAATAATGGATTTAAGGAAAAATAGTCCCTGAGAGAAGCTTATCTCTGTAGAGCCACCAGCCAGTGACCAAAATTAGCGGGGTTTTGCTCTAATATGCTTTTGAATCTTTGAGTATTTATCTAGAACTTAGAACTAATGGATTCTCTCTGGCTAATCAGAGTTGTGTAATCTCTGTGGCCAGGGCATGTGCCGTTTTATTATTTCAAGGACTTAAATTCAAATACTACAATTTGTCAGAATAATTATCAGTACTGCATGGTGGTGTACATCAATCAGAGTATAAGAAGAAGCATTTGCTCTTTGATTTGATACATATCCTGATAGCTGAACACTTATCTTCTACTTATGTCTGTGTTTCTTTAATTACACATGTACATAAATGAAGACAATACAAATACAGAATTCAGAAAACTTCCCCAGAAGCTTTGAACAGTATTTTATGGTGGATTTTTCTTTTTTCCATGTGATCTTAACCTGATATTTGTGTTCAAATGTTGATTATATTCAAATATGAATTACGAATGTAAAGACGGTGTGATTTAGCTGTCTTTGTTTGTGTTATTTGTGTTGGTACTTTTGTAGAACCTTTTCTCTTAACATTATACGTCATGCAGGAGTGTCTCTTAAACTATAGCTCAGAAGCCGAAGGTAGAAGTGTTTTGCAGTATGTCAAGAGTACTACAGTGCCCCAAAGTCAGTGTCCCAAAATGATAGACCACAATTACTCAGTTGGGACCTTCACATATTAAGAGTGCTAATATGAAATATAATATCTGGCAGTGATTGGATGGTGCTCTTTAGTAATGGTTTTACTGTGAGAGCTGTTAAACAAGGGCACAGAGACTCTTCAGTTTTAAATAAAATGGCTTCATTAATGTGGCATTGTGCTGCTTGTTCTGATTTGAGTCCCAAGGCGAGAGACTAGTTTTACGCAGTTTGGGTCCTGGCTCGAAATGTTAAACCCAGTGGTATAAAACAAAATGACAGAGGGCAGTTTGGAGAGTTCTGAACCATTTTAAAACAACGACACCTGTCAGACAGAAAAACACAAAGACCTCCTTTACAAAATGAGATATCACATGTCCAGCTTTTGACAAGTGACACCTACACTCATAAAAGTGCTATTGGGTTGAAAATAAAATTCACTATGAAATGCTTATGAAAAACCACAACTTTAGAGGTGTATTTTCACATACTGCAACAATAGGGAGGTTATGTCTTGAAATATGAGTATTCTACGTTTTGTGTGGGATTATATTTGTTTCAATAGTACTGAGCACTATTTCTCAAGTATCAAACAAAACCCCTTAAATTCAGTATATATTAAATATATAGTTTTACTTACAACAGTTTGACACCAAAAAATGACCACAGAAGCAAAGCCTGGAATTTAATTAGAAAACACCATCATCCCATTTGATTAAGTACTGTCCACTTTCATTTCACTGAGCAGGATTTCTCCTTTGCTCTTTTCGTTTTTGTCTACACTCCCACTTTTTCTATTTGCTCAGCTACACTTTTCAGTTACAGAGTGGAGTGGACACATCAAAGGCCAGGAAGTCCAACAGGACTCGTCCCCCTCATCTATATCATTTAGCACAAATGTTACGTTGCGTGTTAGGTGTTAAGATGCGTGGCCACAACAATAGCTCTTGTCTTGATACGTAACTATACATGTATAAATAGACTGCAAGCATTCACAGTGACCGTGGTGAGTAGCTATGGGACTTCCTGTGGCCTGAGGTTGCTGCAGATGTTCCGCGGCAGCTGCCGTTGCTGTTGAACTGCTGCGTGTTTTTGGTGACCCCATAGGTATGAGTGAGGTGGCATCTTGCTTACACTACAAAGACAGAACAACTGATGATTTCAATCTCAGATTGCCTTAAATGAGTTACAAATAGTCTGGTGCAAGTTGCTGAGAAGAACAGTGTGCCTTTGAGCAAGGTGTTTTCCTCTCTCACTGCTCCAGCGTAATTATAAAGCAGATATGTGTTTAATGAGCATTGAGACAAAGCTTAAATTAAATTATTGTTATTACATGTATTATATAAAATATAATATCTTATAAAAATACACCAGAGTAAACCATATGGCTAGTTCATCGGCAGCCTTTTTTAAACCAGAGGTGTCTATTCTCTAACATTATTCAGTGCAATCAGTTTGCTACTGGAAGCATATTCTTACGCACTTCTTAAAGCTGAAGTCAGTAGGATTGAGAAGAGAGTGGACTTAGCTTGAAAATTTGAACGAGTACAACTTCCAGGTCCCTCCCCCTCCCTCTCCGCTGCGCTCCAGCTCGTCTCCAAAGCCCCTCCCCGCAGAGTCGCTCTGTCTAAATTTTTCTTTTTAGCTTGCTTTTCTTCATTGGTCTTCTTCTGTTTACTTGTCTTTGTCCTGTAAACTGTTGTTGGCAAATGAGGGATGAGCAGTTTTCTCATTGCTTGGTTGTTTGGTTGTTTTTTGTCTGCCATTGCGTGTACATGAGCAGCGATTGACACTTCGCCAGGCACTCCTACTGGCTCTGACTGTTTGTTTTGATTTGTGCACGGTGGATACCTGCAAATGGCATTAGGAGCAGTAGGTGGAGCCAGGGGAGCCTGAGTTTATTTAACAGATTATCTGTCTCATTTTTATCTGTCTTATTTTTCATCTGTCTTATTTTTATACGGGTTACCGACTTCAGCTTTAATACGCTGACTACTGTGTGGCTATTTCTCATAGCAAAAGAGAAAAAAAACATTTTTAAAATGTTTAAATTTACAGACAATCTCACCTCCAGCTGTCTGCTGGACCGGACCGCATCAGCCCTCACGTGTTGAAGGCATGTTCCAGCCAGCTCTGTGGAGTTCTCCAGCACCTCTTCAACCTGAGCCTACACCTGCAGAGAGTGCCAGTGCTCTGGAAAACATCCTGCCTGGTCCCAGTGCCCAAAAAAGGACGTCCTGCTGCACTGGAGGACTACAGGCCGGTGGCACTGACCTCTCATATCATGAAGGTCATGGAGAGACTGGTCCTGGCTCACCTCAGACCGCTGGTGTGTCCATCACAAGACCCCCTGCAGTTCGCATATCAGCCCCGTGTTGGGGTTGATGATGCAATCATCTACCTGCTGCAGAAGGCCCAACACCTCAGTCCGGATCATGTTCTTCAACTTCTCCAGCGCCTTCAACACCATCCAGCCCAGACTGCTGAAGGCCAAACTGGAGAACACACAGGTGGGTGCTCCCCTCATCACTTGGGTCGATGACTATCTGACGGGCAGGCCGCAGTTTGTGAGATTACAGAACTGTGTGTCTGGTGGTCTGATCAGTAACATCGGCGCCCCCCAGGGGACTGTACTGTCCCCCTTCCTCTTCACCACATACACTGCTGACTTTCAGTACTGCACTGAGTCGTGTCATCTGCAGAAGTTCTCTGATGACACGGCCATTGTGGGGTGTGTTGAAGGCGGGAGGGAGGTTNGGCATGTTCCAGCCAGCTCTGTGGAGTTCTCCAGCACCTCTTCAACCTGAGCCTACACCTGCAGAGAGTGCCAGTGCTCTGGAAAACATCCTGCCTGGTCCCAGTGCCCAAAAATGGACGTCCTGCTGCACTGGAGGACTACAGGCCGGTGGCACTGACCTTTCATATCATGAAGGTCATGGAGAGACTGGTCCCGGCTCACCTCAGACCGCTGGTGTGTCCATCACAAGATCCCCTGCAGTTCGCATATCAGCCCCGTGTTGGGGTTGATGATGCAATCATCTACCTGCTGCAGAAGGCCCACTCCTCCCTGGACAGACCCAACACCTCAGTCCGGATCATGTTCTTCGACTTCTCCAGCACCTTCAACACCATCCAGCCCAGACTGCTGAAGGCCAAACTGGAGAACACACGGGTGGGTGCTCCCCTCGTCACTTGGGTCGATGACTATCTGACGGGCAGGCCGCAGTTTGTGAGATTACAGAACTGTGTGTCTGATCATCTGATCAGTAACATCGGCGCCCCCCAGGGGACTGTACTGTCCCCCTTCCTCTTAACCACATACACTGCTGACTTTCAGTACTGCACTGAGTCGTGTCATCTGCAGAAGTTCTCTGATGACACGGCCATTGTGGGGTGTGTTGAAGGCGGGAGGGAGGTTGAGTACAGGGACCTGGTGGACCGCTTTGTGCAGTGGTGTGGGGAGAACCACCTGCAGCTGAACGTGGCGAAGACGAAGGAGATGATGGTGGACTTCAGGAGGAACAAGCCCCTGCCCTCTCCTGTCAGCATCGGTGGGACGGATGTGGAGATGGTACCTGCATACAGGTACCTGGGTGTCACACTGGACAATAAACTGGACTGGTCGGCCAACACAGAGGCCGTCTACAAGAAGGGCCTGAGCCGGCTTTACTTCCTGAGGAGGCTCAGGTCCTTCAATGTCTGCAACAAGATGTTGCAGATGTTCTATCAGTCTGTTGTGGCGAGCACCATCTTCTTTGCTGTGGTGTCCTGGGGTGCGGGCATCAAGACAAAGGACGCCAACAGACTGAACAAACTGATCAGGAAGGCTGAGTCTGTTGTTGGCTCTAAGCTTGTCACCCTGGAGGAGGTGGTGGAGGACAGGATGCTGGCAAAACTGCTGGCAATCATGGACAATCCCTCTCACCCCCTCCACAAAACACTGGACAAGCTAAAGAGCAGCTTCAGCAACAGACTTACTCAACCCCGCTGCTCCAAGGAACGATACAGGAAATCGTTCCTTCCTACTGCAATCAGACTTTACAACTCCTCTACCTCGATCAGAGCCACTACCACACACCTGGACTAAATCTGCTGTCACTTTTTGCACTGTGCACCTTTACAACACTCCGTTCCAATACTGGAACATATACTTCACATCATATGTGATATGTGTTACCATAAATCGTATTGATATTACATATCATATTTATACAATATTCTTGTCCTTTTGTACATTCTACTTATTTACATATTCTTATACTCATAGTTTTCTATTGTTGTTTTTATTTATTCTACCTCAGTATTTTATTCTATTGTATTTTATTGTACTCAAATACCGGACTGCTGTGACAACCGAATTTCCCTTCGGGGATGAATAAAGTAATCTATCTATCTATCTATCTATCTATCTATCTATCTATCTATCTATCTAACAGGGACAATATAATCACATGTATATAGGAGTTCTGTAGATGCGAGACCCTCAATTATAGCATGAATGGAAACACGTGCGTGTCAGCATGACCGGTAAGTCTGCAGCTGTCCGTGGATGCAGAAAGTTTGTGCGAGGCTTTAACGAGTGGCCAGATCTCATTGCGTGAAGAACCGAGGGCTGGCCACGTGACACTAACGGGGTTAAAGCTTCACGCATCCACGGGGAAAGGCATATTAAAGGATCGATCTTGGGATTTTATGAATCGATATCGGATCATTTAAATGAAAATCGATTTGAATCAGAAAATCGATTATTTAAACCCAGCCCTAGTAAATAGTATTTTCCCTTGTGTAAAATCAACAGATGTTGCCAGTAATTATTTGAGTAGTGTTTTTACAACAAAAACAGTAAATATCAACAGAAATTGTATTTCAACAATACTGTAAATGATGATAATTAAATAAAATGTAGTTTTACAAGGCTGTGGCAGTAAAAATAAACTGAGATGAAGACATGACAGTTAACTTAGTTACTGTTTAGATTGTTACTGAAATAATACACTGAATTTCAAATTGAAAATATCACAACTGTTCATATTACTACAATTTCAGCCAATAAAATGAATTCATTATTAACAAAATGACTTTCATTATTCATTTTGATTGATCTTTTTATAAATACTGTAAAACTGGAGGTAAAAAAAGGTATAACACGATTTACACATTTGGCCTGTTATTACACAGTTGTCGACAAAGGACCCACAAAACAGCAAATAATTGTTGAGTGAGGCTGAGGAGCAGCATTCAGACATTTTCACTGCCTGCTGACACCCAGACAATTTTTATTGTGAGCTTCAGTTTCAGAACTTTTGCACAGAATTAGTATGTATGTTGTTGCCAACTAAATGTCAGAGAGGTAGTGGTTTTGCAATTTATCAGTTAAATATTTGGCGTTATTGTATTGAAAGGCAGAGCTGTTTAATTTTCTTTTCTATTTTCTTTGTGCAGTTAAGGAGTTAGGTTTAGTATTGTAACTTAAATTTAATATTATATATTTTATGTAATTTATTTAGTATTGTGTTTTTATTTCTAGCTGGGTTTGCTCAGAAAATGAACAGTCTGACTCCTCATATTCTTCATCTGGTTAATCTACAACTTCTGTCCTAGATTAACTTTGGGTCATAACAGAAGCTCTCAGACAGTCTTTATCAACTGGTAAAGACAGATCCTGTGACCATGCTGTGTTTACCAAAAAACAAAAGTAAAACATCAGTCACATCATCATTTATGATTATGTGCCCCGGCCCTGTGGGTCACTGTTGGCCTGTCCTCTCACAATGCCTGCTTCTCATGTTTAAGAATTACCCATAGTTCTTTGCAGGTAATTTGCATAAAAATGTCCACAAGTCCATTATTGTTCACTCAGTATCTCTTTTCAAAGTCCAAATTGCCCTGACCTGAACTTTTGCAACTTTTTAAATTTTTAATGCAAGTCAAAAGCACATATGATATTTTATATGGGCTGCTGGGACCTCTTCATCATACTGTTGAATATACTGTGCCCTTAAATGTATCTGAGGCCATAAATTGTGGTTCTCTTATACTGGAGGGTAATATTTTGTAAGTTGTTCGCTGTGAAAACTACACCACAATAGTTGCACCACCTTCGCCCTACTTTCATCATGTCACAGCTGGAAATGACAACAACATGAATTTTGTCTTTGAACAAGTTTAGCTTTGAGTATGGCATGAGAGGTTTCAGACGGATTTGATGATTTCAGTGACATCAAAAACATTAAAAAGTAAAAAAAAAAGCTTCATAAAGGGAACTTAGTGCACCATCGCATTAAAAAAGTTGATAAATAATTAATTAAATCGAGTTGCAATTCCTTTTATTTGTCTAATAGCATCTCTTATATAAAAATGTACATGTACAATTCATGTAGCTGAAGATTTTTTATTATTTTATTTATTTAGGACCAAAATATATAATAATCGTTACTTTTGTAATTTTGTTTCTTTTTCAGAAAATTATCTGATGTTACAACAAAGATTTAAATCTGCTTATTAAAGCAATACTCGGTAGGATTGAAAAAAGAGTGGAAAATTTGAACAAGTACAACTTCCAGGTCCCTCCCCCTTCCTCTCCGCTGCGGTCCAGCTCGTCTCCAAACCCCCTCCCTGCGGCGTCGCACAGTGTAATTCTTTCTTTTTAGCTTGCTTTTCTTCTTTGGTCCTCTTCTGTTTACTTGTCTTTGTCGTGTAAGCTGTTGTTTTCTCATCGCTTGGTTGTTTGGTGGTTGTTTACAAGTCCGCCATTGCGTCCGCTCCGAGTTCGCGCATGCGCGGGGGAGGGGAGCTGCCCCCCCCGCTTTAGCCGCGTTTCCACGAAACACTTCGGTATAATACGTCACAACTCGTGCTCCTACACAGGATAAACTACAGTAATGCTGTGCGTTACTCGTGCGAGTTTGAAGGAGCACTGAAGAGAGGGTTGTATTTGTTTACCTGTTGAGTTCAAATATCAACAAGCTTTCTCCAGAATCGTAGACTATACCTTTAAGGAATGAAATAAATAAGGCAGCTTGCATTATGCAAAGAAAGTACAGCTATGATCTGGACAAAAATATCCCAGATTAACTATTTTTGTTTGTGATGTTTGTGATTGTCAGATTGAAATAGTCTAACTTGTCCTCTCTGCCAGTTTTGTACAACAGTGATGAAACCGTGTGTCTCTATCACCTCTAGTCCATAGTACAACAGTCATGGTGCTCCCATTTGTTTTAAATCGGCCAAACCTTGTTGTCTTCTGGATGAGGCAAAATGCAAGACAGACCTTCATGATCCATGGCACATAAAAAACCCACTTTTTGATGTAAGTATTTGATCTTTTTTTCCAGTGAGGGATTAACTCAAATACAAAACTGTGGTAAGAAAAGGTAAAAGACTTTCCCTCGCTCTCTGACAAATCTGATAAAAAAGCAAACTTTAAAAAGAAAACTAGGAGCTAAAGAGACAATTTTCACCCTTGGGAGTTGGTAGGGACGGAAACAGAGCAAAAAGGAGGGTGAACATTGGACTAATATTCATCAGGTGGACAGAAACACGACTCTAATTTAATGATACATTTGCTCCGTACATGTAACTGCTGAATGTGTAAATAAGCAACTATTTGCTAGCACTTTGCCATATCAACGTACAACATGTTTCTGCTGCCCCCATGTGGCCAAAAAATCAGTTATTGCAGATTTAAATATATTGATTAGTCGAGCTTTAGATTGTGCTGAAATATGTTCATTCATCTTTTTTTCTGTGACAGTGAAAGCATAAAAACAATAATACAACATTTGTGACTCAGACACTGCCATGTGAAACTCCAGTCATGTTGTATAATCATATTTATTGTTTGTTTTAAAGGACTTTACAAATGAAAGTTGAACATTTAATATAAACCAATCAATTTTAAATGTATCATTTGCAAATTTAGAGTAACTCAACAGTTTTCTTAATGAATATGAAATACCTGTTAAATGACAGGACATTTCCCAGTTAACTAAGACATGTTACATATCCCTTTAGTTTGTCTAGAAAGGTTTGGCAATAGTAGTTTCGATCCACTGCTTGTATTCACAGACGTCAATGATTCCAACCGGTCGAACACAGGCCTTGACACCAACATTAGTAATGATGCCGTAAATCATGTTATTGTACTCCACTCCTCCACCAGAGTCACCCTGTGAGAGAGATGTATAATATTGTTGTTAACAGACTTTTTCATCATCTATTGAAATTCTTATTCATATCAAATCGATAAAAAATGTAACAACTGTAGATATAAAGATATAAGGTTAGAAGCCATGCCAACTCACTGGGCATGCGTCCACCAGTTTTGTTCCTTGTTTGCTTTGGCCACAGAACATGTGCTGATGTGCCGCTGGGGGATAGGGCTTAGGACAGTCGGCAACCGGGATGTTTGCACACTGGAGAGTTTTTGATTCACCAGGTACTAGATGAGAATAGAAAAAGTGTTTTTTTACGACATTATCTACTTAACTTTGTACACAGAAAATCATACCACTAACAAATGAACAAAACTCTGCTGTAACTTACCAGTGGAATCAGATTATTTATACTGATTTATACTTTTATAAAATGCATCCAAACATCTTTGAAGAATTTATAAGAATCAAACAGCATCTTTAATTAGGCTGTTTAACAGCTTTCTTAACAAATGTGTCAATTGGTTTTCAAAACATTTTGAGTTGTGCTGCTGAAACTAAAGTGTGCTGGCAGATTTATGTTTTATTATGTATATATATATATAAATATAATAATAATAATGAGCAACAAACTTTTTGGAGAAAATAAAAATGTATTTATTGTAAATACGTTTCAGCAATGTTACCAAACATACAAACAAAAATAAGACACTGACTGTGGTAAACATATAATTGTCATTATAAAATAAACAAGATTCATCTCACTTCTTTGATGATTGGCGTGTGCGGCTGTGGATGCATGACCTGCAATCCGAACTTCATCACCTCTGAAATACAATTTAAAAAAAAGGAGCAAAAGTTGCACAAAAAAACCCAAACTGCTTTCACTGCTAATGACAATAGATTTGAAAAAGATTCCATGGGAATTTCTCATTTTGACTTCACAACTCACATTTTGGGACGTTTTCCACAGTCAGGAAGTTTTACAGGTTTAATGTTAGTTATACGGTTAGGTAGCTTCAGCATCATGATGTCATGGATCCTGTTTTCGTTGTACCCAAACATCACAGGTGGTGCTACGATTTCAACTGATTGTCCTGGACCTGGATGCACACCTAGAACTGCTTTCATAGCCCTACAAATAAGAAGAGGTTAAAGAGGAACATCAGTGACTTACTGTAAATACATCATATTTTAATATTATAGCTCAGTATTTGCTGAACATGAACATGCTATGCTATCTTCATTTTGGGAATTCTATAGTTTTACATCAAATCATTAATGATTGCTGCTTCAGGACTTTCAGATTGAATTTATGAGTGAGATAATGTAATGTGAGTAATGTAAAGCAAAACAGTAACTTTCTTACCACTCCCAGCAGTGAGCTGCAGTCAGAATCCACTGGTCACTGATCAGAGAGCCACCACACGCGAGGTTACCACTCTCATCAGTTATTTTCACATGGTACAGACGCTCACCTGGTTCACATGTTTGACCTCCAATGATTCTCTTCTGCAGATCCACCACTGTGCTCACTGTGACACCTGAAACAGAAAGTCCTCCACCAGGTGACTGTAAGTTAGAACAGTGGTTGTTGTAGAGAACAACTTATTCACGCTCTAGAAAGTTATCAGTATACATGGTGAACTGTGCCAAAAGTTGTGTGAGCTTTCCTATGGAAGCACAGTATTACAGTTTGGTTTTTTTTACAATTGCTAACACACATTTTTCTATACTGACTTCACTTTTACAAAACTGTTCAGACAGTTCTTTTTTAACAACATGCAGCACAGTACAACATCTTCTTCATCTCACATCCAAAATGCACGAATGCAACCATATATGCGTATTCCAGCATTTCTGATTAATTTCTGATATATACTGTAAAATAGCACAATTCATGCAGTAAAGAAATTACCTTATTTTTGTTGTAATGGAATCTTGGTTTATGCTAAATAAATAAATAAAATATACTTTTATAAAGACAAAAGTGACACTAATGTAATGCTACCTGTTGTTAGCGATTTTTATGGTCAGTATATAATGAATGACAAAGGGTTACTGTTGACAGACAAATGTTGTCAGTGTTCTGGTACCCGAGTTGATCCTGAGATGTGTATCAAGTGTTTTGGTTGCATTAGTGCATTTTGGATGTTAAATTAACTGCTGAGCTGCATGTCAGTAAAGAGAACTAAGAGTTTTAAAAAAAGTGAACTCAGGATAGAGAAATTTGATTCAGCAATTGTAAAAAACGGTAATGGTCATCAGAAGAAGAGACCACATCACACCAGTCCCAGTGTCGTTGGCTTACTATACATTTTGGGATTCATGTTAAAATTCTATTGCTTACTTTTAAAACTTGGACCGTCCCCTGAAAACATAAAAGATACCGTAACACCCTACAGGTCTGATTGTGGTCATAGCAACAAGTAAAGAGAGAGTGAGAAGTTGTCTGAACAGTGTGTCTGAAATGACATTAAAAAAAAATGTAAACACTGCCTCAAAGCATATAGAATGGTTAAAGTAAGCAGCAGACGTGTGAACAATAGTTGACTACTCACCGACCCACAGCAAAAGGAGAAGACTTGTGATGCCACCCATCTCTTTCGGTAACTGCCCTCCTTGTGCAACAGTGGTGCCTTTTTAAATCTGTTCACACTGTCCTGTTGGCCTTCAATCCACCAATCACCTCATGAAGGTTTATCAACACAACCCCATTGGCTACAAAGGTCTGCACTTCTGTAAATCTTTGATCACTTATCAAGTCTTCCTGCCCTTGTCTTGCATTAAACGACTGCAGGAAAATGACTCTGATATACAAAGAGAAGGAAAAAAAACACCACCTCATTCATTCTCCAGGCAGATTAGACAGACATGAAGCATATCACAGTGTATTTAAGAAGATGAACACAGATATTGTTTAAGTTTATGATTAAAAGATTAGTAAAAGTTGGCCTTGAGTTAATATTTTGATTGAAAGATATTAATTTAAAACAATTAAGTGAAATTGTTACTGTGTACCTGTACTGTAGGCCTATACTACATAGATTTCCTTCCTCAGCTCTGTCCCAGAAACATCACCAGAACCCTGTTAGGATCATCCTCCAAAGCAAAACCTCTTTCACAAACTTCCAGTGTTTAAATGGAAGCAGCGAGAAATGCTGCCCCCCAACAGTTTGTTTGTGCTGCTGAAATAGTGAAGAAAAAGTAATTACAGTCACAAAGTGACTGACAAGTGATTAATAAATACATATTTACTGAAAGAGCTTAATCAACATTTTTTCATTGTATTTCACAAGTTGAATAAAAGTAGCAATACATGTACTGAAGTGCTGCTTAATTGGATGTCATTATAATATACAGGGATCCATATTTTCACAGTATCTTGGCACATATTGTTTACAGTTAAAGGTTTGTCTTTAAAACAGAGAGCTTGTACTGTTTTTGACTCTTCATCCTGACTTGCAGATTGAAGATGGAGATTTCAGCTGAAACACAGAAGGAAGATCAAGGAAAAACAATCAGTCACCCTCATGGCAGAAGTAAGAAGGGGAAGAAGAGTTTAGAAAGAGAGAACATCGTTCTTTGCAGGTCATTTCCATAAAAATGGCCACGAGTCCTTCACTGTTCACTCAGTATGGTTGTGAATAACCTCAGAGCTGAAATTCAGCACTTTAATCTCTGTAATTATTTCAGTCCAATCCAATGTCCTGCAGTACAGAATCAAAGCAATTGTATCCATCTGTATATCCTCTCCAGAGTCACATGGATGATGAGGATTGTGCCTGTGGACTGGTGGATGGAGGTGGTGGTTCCATTTTTACTATGAGCCATTTGTTCCTTGTATACCTGGAGTGAGAGCTGTGCCTTAAACATTACTTAGTAAGCAGATCTATTAGACAAACACGGAGCAAACGGAATTAATGCTGCCACACTAAATTACAGCACAGTATTCTCCTATCACAGAACAAAAACCTTTTTCTACTACTACTGCAGGTTTTTCCACCAACATCACCAGTATCTCTCTAAAAACACCGTCAAAATCCAAATTACCTTGACCTGACCTTTGCAACTTTTTAATTTTTAATGCACAACATAAAGTCAAAGGCACATATTATATTTCACATGGATTGCTGGGAACTCTTCAGCATACTGTTGAATATACAGTGCCCTTAAATGTACTCACCCACCTTGGACTTTTTAAAGTTTTTTGACAACACTGAATCGCAGTGCATGTACAGTAATACTTTAAGGCAGTTTGATGTGGAAAACACCCTACTGTCAAAGTGGGAACAAACCACTAAGATGGACAGAGAGAGTTTGACAGAGGAGGAAACAGTGAAGAAGAAAACGACTGACTGGCTTTATTCCCTGCTGGTGTCTTCTGCTACTGTATATAATTGGGCTTAATATAGGGAAAAATCTGTCTACAGAATTACAATACCACAAGATCTAATTTAATGTCTATTTGTGTTTCAGCTGGTGTGTTCAGATTTACACAATCAGCCTCTTTAATCTAGCTGTTTGTACAATGTGCTGTTTTGACTCTTCATCCTGACTTGCAGATTGAAGATGGAGATTTCACCTGAAACAGAGAAAGAAGATCAAGGGAAAACAGTCAGTCACCCTCACAGCAGAAGTGAGAAGGGGAAGAAGTGTTTAGAAAGAGAGAACATAGTTTGGTAACACTTTCTATGAAGACCACACCTTTAGTGCATTATGGGGGCATTCATAGCGAATTATAATGCATTCATAATTCTTTATGACTACACTCCTAAACACACATAATGCTTTCTGATGTACTATATCAACAGTCATAAAACATTATAGATGTGACCTATAATGAATTATAAGTTCAAGGGTCTTATGGACGCTCTTGACTAGTTATAAACCAGAGATTGACTGATGGGGCTTATAATACATTATGACTACCTATACTCACCTATACTGTGACAGCCCTCTGGTACTTCCTGGTTGTCAGGCTTCACAGTGATCAGTAGGATGTCCAACACCTGTGTGGACATCTGATTGAGATGCCCAACAAAAGGAAATTGACAAATCTGCCATGTAAACTTGCTTAAACCATATCATGCTCGTGATCTGTCTTCCGACTTGTCTTTGAACTTAGGTGAGTCCACAGCATGTGGTAACCCCACTCTTTTGGTCAGCACTGTGAACTCCAGTTCATCCCAAGTGGCGCCAGAACTTGAGGAGGGAGGAGGTGTGCTGGGAGATAGGGTACTACAACCCTGCCTTAAAAATTCAGAAACACTGGGTAACTTTATTGGGACACTTGGATGACATTAAATGTAACCAGTTGATTAACATCATTCAGTCTTATCCAGCCCTGTTTTCAGACACACCATCTTGTACTCATTTAACTGAGCATGATGTTGACATTGGGGATGCGCAGCCCATTAAGCAGCGTTTTTACCTACTTTCTACTGACAAATGAGAGATATTAGATGCGGAGGTAAATTACATGCTGGAACATGGTATTGATAAGTCTTCATCCTCTGCTTGGTCTTCTCAATGTTTCTTGGTCAAAAAGCCTGATTCTACCTTTAGGCCTTGCACTGACTTTCGTAAAGTTAATGCAGTTACAACACCAGATGTATATCCTCTTCCAAGGATGGAGTGTAGATCAAGCCGGAGCAGCAAAGTATGTCAGTAAGTTTGATCTTTTGAAAGGATATTGGCAGGTTCCTCTTTCCAAAAGAGCCCAAGAGGTTTGCTCTTTTATTACCCCGTTGGGATTGTATGCCTACACTGTCATGCCATTTGGACTGCGTAATGCGCCAGCCACTTTTCAGAGACTAATGAATAAAGTTGTGTCTGGATTAAGTGGCTGTGCAGTGTACTTGGATGATGCAGTCATACACAGTGATACCTGGGAGGAACATCTAAACAGAATCACTGCATTGCTAGGCAGACTGGTTTGGACTAGGCTAACTATCAATCTAGCGAAATGTGAGTTTGCCAGAGCCACTGTTACATATATGGGTAAAGTGGTGAGGCAAGATGAGGCGCGGCCTGTTGGGGCAAAGGTCGCAGCCATTCAGGCATATCCAGCTCCTTCCACTAAAACAGAGTTGATGAGGTTCCTTGGACTAGCAGGGTACGGCCATTGTTTCTGTGCTAACTTCTCTTCTATAGTAGCACCACTGACAAACTTGCTTAAGGCTGAGGAAAAGCATGTCTGGTCACCTGAGTGTCAGGCAGCTTTTGAGAAAATGAAGCAGCAGTTGTGTTCAGCTCCTGTACTTGCTGCTCCTTGGTTAGGGGAACCCTTTCAGCTGCAGACTGATGCCAGCAATGATGGTGCTGGTGCAGTTTTAATGCAGGTAGATGATAAAGGTGTTGTAAGACCTGTATGCTACTTTTCTAAAAAGGTCAAGCCTTATCAACAGCATAACTCTGTGATAGAAAAGGAAGCTCTTGCACTGATTTGGGCCGTTCAACACTTCAATGTTTATGATGGATCAGGTGCTCTGCTTGTGGTGTACACCAACCACGATCCATTGACTTTCTTGAGATCTCTTCAAAACCCTAATCAGAGATTGATGAGATGGACATTGTTTTTGCAGCATTATCATCTAGATATCTGGCATATCAAGGGCCGCGATAATGTAGCTGCTGATGCCCTTTCTCGTGCATTGTTGCCTTAGTTAACCTTCCGGGTTGTGAACGCCGTAAACATTCATTTCTGTCCTGTGTGTTCCCATAAGTCTTAAAATTGCGAAGGTTGCTGGGTCTTGGGGATGCTCAGAAGAACGGATATGAGGACAGGAGGTTAGGCATTGTTATGGGGCGTGCGGAGAAATCCATTGATTAGTTGATTTTGTGATAACTGAGCCAACAACATATTAACATACTGTTTTTTGTTAGCTATAAATTATGTGATTTGTGACTGTAGGGTTAAAGGTGATTGTGATTCAACCTTGGTAACATTTAATATCTTTCAGGTTACATGGTGAACCCCGTTCTTATGGAGGGTGGAGTGACAGCCCTCTGGTACTTCCTGGTTGTCAGGCTTCACAGGAAGTGATCAGTGGGATGTCCAACACCTGTGTTGGCTAATGTCCTCAGCTATATAAGTTGCTGGAGTCAGCCCGTCTCCCTCTCTCTCCTTGGTGTTTGGTTTGTTGAAGTTTGGGATAGTTTTCCTTTCAACATACACCTTAGTTTGCACTCATCCATTCTCAGCACGCATTACCGATGTTACTGATTTACATGCATCACATTGCTTTACTTTACTTATCTTTTGTTAAATAAATCAAAATTAATCAAATTATGTGTGGTCTCCTATTTGTCATTCCCTTGAGCCGGGCTGTCACAATACACACACCTCAACAATCAACTGTAGTAAGGACTCATAGTATGCTATAATAGTCCATGCACTACTACATCCATGGTCCATGTGTGTTCCAGCAGGACCCATCTTTCAGTCATGTTTGGCACCCTTGTATGTTTTAGAGATCTTTTCTTTCTTTTCGGAGTTAAGAGTTACCCTTTTGTCAGAGCTCACGGTTTGTAACAGTATTATGACTAAATGTCAAAATAAATACAGTCACTCACTTGACATTATTTTTTACTTACATTACAGTCACAGAGTAAACATATATTTACTGAAAGAGCTTAATCATCATTTTTTTCCCACAAGTTGAATAAAGGTAGCAATATATATACTTAAGTGCTGCTTAATTGGATTTCTTTACGACATACAACATCACAGTATCTTGGTACATATTGTTTACAGTTAAAGGTTTGTCTTTAAAACCACTCAGAGAGCTTGTGCTGTTTTGACTCTTCATCCTGACTTGTAGATTGAAGATGGAGATTTCAGCTGAAACACAGAAGGAAGATCAAGAAAAAATAGTCAGTCACCCTCATGGCAGAAGTAAGAAGGGGAAGAAGAGTTTAGAAAGAGAGAACATCGTTCTTTGCAGGTCATTTTCATAAATGACCTGCAGATGGGTTAATAATGCTGTCGATCTTGAATTGTCCAATAAAACGAGGGGATAACTTTTTGGATTCAATTTGTAATGGGATATTTTTTGAAGAAAGTCAAACCTCTTGACCAGGTTGGTAGTTGGAAGCAGGGGTCCGGTGACGGTCTGCGATGCATTGATTGTGGGCTGTGGAGCGGAGCAGAGCGGAGCGGGCATCCTTCCACACAAATGGATCAGAATGTTGCAGCTTAACTAAACTAAACTAAACTAAGAAAATTTGACCATATTACACCAATTTTAACTTCCCTTCACTGGCTCCATGTTGGTGTCAGAAATAACAAACCCTATACAAGTTCCAGAGCCACCGTTTTAAATGTACGCATACGCAAGGTTAAACGACAGATGAAAAATTATATTTTAACGTTACGTCTACTATTTGTCGGTGACTACATTATACCTAACGAGGCGTCAGCTAATTTGAGTTTTAATGTTAACGTTTTGATAATCCTACGCAGTGGTTAACTTAATCTAACTATAAATGGAAGGAGTCTGTCTGTCTGTCCGTCTGTCTGTCCTTCGATTATCTCGACAGCCGTTCATCCGATCGACTTCACACTTGGCATGTGTACGTTATTGCTGAGGACCCAAGGAAGTAGAGTCGAGTGTGAAGTTGTTTGGATGAGCGGTTCTCGAGAAAGCTGCAAACAGCAATACCAGAGGCCAAGCACTCAGCCGGTTCCGAACAGGGACGTTCCGAACGGGCACTGCGCTAGTCGCTTATGATGCAGGATAGATTCTTTCAAATGCATGAAAATGCATTACGCTTTACTTACCACCTAATATGAAACGTTACGATGAAGCATGCATTATTAAAGATGCATCAATATGTACTTCACTTTACTCTAACACATACAATGATAACTAATACTGCATGAACTATTAACTGACTTTTTGACTTTTTTTTTTTACCAAAAACTTCAATCTGCAATTAAGGATGAAGAGTCAGAAACTTTTTGAACCAGCACAAGCTCTCTCGCTGGCTTTGAAATGTTAAAATAACAAAAGCAAATGTATGATAGTACAATCGTATTAGCATCCGTCACACCTGTCTCACAGGACAGAGTGAACAGATTTAAAAAGGTGCCACTGTCACACCAGGAGGGCAGCCATTGAAAGGTGAATGATACTGATGGCTCCTCTGGCACTTCTCCTATTGCTGTGGGTCGGTGAGTAGTCCCACACTGTAGTTTACAGTTCTGTACTAAAACTTGATCCTGCACTTTTCAAAACCTGAGTTACTAAGTGCTTCACAGTTAAAGAAAAGTTCAAGAATAAATCAGTGCAAGGAAGCATTAAAAATCTGCCTTTGAGAAAACATAGTTTTTGAAATGTGATTTGAAACACCTGTTGTAACAGTGGCCTTTTCAGAGATAAAATATGTGACATTGCTGGCTTCATCTAAACATAGCACAAAAAGTAAGGAAATTTGTGTTTGGTGCCACATTTGTAAGGAACATGCATTTGTGGGATGAGCAGCAGAGCTGGGTATGTGGGTTGCGCCCATGAAAAATTTGCCAAATCTTCTCTGCCAATGCCAAACAGCTTATTCTGCCATTGACTCTTGTTTGGTGTTGTTTGGTGGATTGGATGATTGAAGTCTGAAGAAACAAGACATATTGGCAATTTAACAATTTATTCATTTAACAAACAGGAGCCTCAGTAGCATGTGGAAGAACCATATANNGTCTGGCAGCTTTCTTTCCTGAAATATCCATCAAACAATCTAGACCGGAAAATTCTCTCACGGCCCCTCTGCCTCAGGCGACCACACATAGTACTCCAAACCAATTGAAAGGAGGAATCTTAACAATTTATATAGAGATATGATTCAAGCAAATATATGTGAAAACCTCAGAAAATAAAATCAAAACAATGTCCAAATTCAGGCTAGTCGACCCATCGCACCTTCCAATGGACCTTTCCCTGCCTAGACCCCAATATCCCTAAGCGTCAGAAGAAATAAAGAAAACATCTGAGGTCTCCATATATTTACCCAAAAACAGAAAACATCATTCTCC